>BHFT01002964.1:49977-79877 GCA_004320025.1 Laticauda laticaudata
TTTTTTTTTTTTTTGCAACGCCGAAGGATTGCTTCTGGGCGCTAGGGGTTTGCTGGCTGTTAGGGCGCTTCTGCAGTTCGCCGTCAACATGCACGCGCGCTCCATCTGACTGCATTTGACTTATAATGCCGGCTTCTCTTTGGAATGCAAAACCGTGCACAGGATGAAATCAGGTTTGTTATACGACTATCCTTTGTGTGTGCGTGTTGGGCTTATTTGGGAGGGGAAAAAAACAACAACAACAAAAACCAAACCAAAACATTTCCCGCGTTTCAAACACCCAACCTTCCCACCCCCACCCCTCCACCCCTCGGATGTCAGAAAGGATCATAGCAACAAGACAGTGTCGGTCACCTCATTACAGGGTGTCTCGTGCTCATCTTTTGATATGTTTTTTTTTTTTTCTTCAGAGATGATGAATCTTTTATGCAGCTGCCTTCTTGGAACCGTCCAGGAGCATCCCAATTTACAGTGCATTGCTGCTTAGAAGAAATGCAGGCTTTTTAAAAAAACAAAAAACAAAACAAAACTATAAGCTCTCCTTTAAGATAGTGAATAAACAGAGGTGGAAGGGAGAAACCGGCGGGGGGGGGGAGTTAAATGCAGTATGGAACCTGTGTCGTAAGGTTTTTTTCCCCCACCTCTTGAGAATGCCCCCCATCCCCTAGTTCTTTGCCTCACACAGTGAGTCTTCAATCTGAAAAGCAGCTGCCTGGGCTTCTTTATCTTTGAAAAGTAAAACAGGTTGAGTTATGGGTTAACTCCTCTCCTTCTACTAAGCAGATTCTTCCAATAGCAGTCCTTCCACCTGTTCTGCTCTAAAGCATGACTTGATTTCTTTCCATGTTTCGCAGGTCACTCTGCCAGAATGCCAGAAGAAAATTCTCCACGGTCTACTCCCCAGAAAATCCCATATCAGGAGCTTCCTCACTTGGTCAATGCTGATGGGCAGTATCTTTTCTGCAGGTACTGGAAGCCAGCTGCTGCTCCAAGGTGAGCACTGTTTAACAATGCATTTGTTGTCTGTGATAAATACACTGTTCATTCAGTTCCACGGCTGTTTGTTCAACAGTCTATGGAATAATAAAAATGTCCTTGCCCCAAACAATCTCTTAGCAAAAGAAACCTTGATCCTTTAGCATTTGCAGTAAACTAAAACAGTAGATTGAAATCTTGCTCTTGAGTAACAGTTCCTAAATCCACCCAAATGCCTGTATATTGCAGCAGTAAAGAAGAACTGGTTATTAATCATTCAGCCTCCTACTCATGAGAATAGGACTTGTTACTTGCATATGTAAAAGAGCAACTCAGATGAGTAAGGTTCGACAGTTCAGATAATTCTCTCTTACTATCTTTCTCTTTTAGTTCAGTGAAATAAAACACTAAACTAAATACAACATTGTGTTTGGCATTGAAATAAGTATTTTAATTGGGTGGTGTTGCATTCAAAAGACATGCGAAGCTTAGTCTAAATTATTTACGTGTCAGTTACAACTTGTCATTTGCTGTGACATTCTTCTGTATTTCGGCTATAGTGTTATGAGGGCCTCTGGTACACAAAATATACTTATGGTAATTTAAGAAGTAAATTATTAGCCATTAGATAATCCTAATTTCAAAATCCCATATGAAATAATGTCGTTCTACTTGTAATTTATAATTCAGGAAGGCTGGGATATTCTGAATGAAGGTACTGTTTGGATTTTCTCATCCCCCTCCCCACCCTGTTCTATTTGTGGAGTAGAGTAATGCATAAAAAAAGGTGCTACTGCTGGTTGGAATAATCTTTTTTACTTTTATATTGCAAACCAGTCCCCAATTTTAGAAAATAATTACTCCAAAGCAATTCTTCTATTTTAGTAGATATTAAAGTATTCTGGCTTGAGTTAATAAACTTAGTGTGATGCGCTAAATGATTCATCAGAGGATAAAGACAGAAACACAAGCCAAATCAGGGATCCTCTTAACTTATTTTTCTAAAAAGAAAAGTGACGATGTGGCAAACATGGTGCAACATCTTCAGCGTGGTCATCTCCACATTTCATACTAGGTTTTTTGGAGAGGTGGGTCAGTTCATTCTTGTGAATGTATAGACAGGTTGCAAGACACAGTGAATTATTGACTTTAACCATGTGGATGTTTTATGAAAGCTTGTGGTATCAGTTTCTAAATGGGTATATGACATTTTATGAACCACGGAAATTAAGGACCAATCAAAGTGCTCTTTTCAACAAAATATGTTCTTTCCCAATTATTTGAGTGTTGGTTTTTTTTACCATAATGTACTGCTTTCCATATCATTCATGTATGATTCACTTAAAAATCCATTCATCTCATTCAGGACTCATCTTAAGCCTCTGACCTTTCACCTAGAAACCAAACCTGAAGAATCTTTGTGCTTTGTTCCCTTCAGCACCCAAAGTTATCCTCCAAAATAGAACTTCAGAGTCATTTCAAAAGCATTGCTTCAGCAGCTCGTGCCTTTTTTCCCTGGCTTTGTGAGCTTTAGATGTATTCATTGAAGGACTTTTTTCTAAATCCTGGTAAGGCTAGGGACAAAGGTAACATAGTTTGGAATTGCCTTTGAAGCATCTTTTTGAGTCTGACTTTGACTACATGTTTAATACAATAGTTTCACCAATCCCATTGGAAAACTTTTGGGCAGTACAGTACTTGTAATGAGAGACCTGGTACCTTCCTAAAGATTTTAGCCATTGTACAAATACACACTTAATACAAGGTTCTTAGATGAAAATTATCCTGTTTCTCTTATAATGCTAATTACTCATTAACTGCCTACAGTGTTCTTCGATGAGTTGCTGAATTGCATTCCTCATTTTGTGTTTAATTTCTAAGCAAGTTAGTGTAGTTCACATGAGTCTTTGATCAAGAAATGAAAGGACGGTAAAGAAGTGAAAGTTAGAACTTGGCATTGGTAGCTTGTCTTGTTAGAGCTCTGCATATCCCAAGTGGTTAATTGATAGCAAGAGTGTCCTGGTTTTCTGACAACAAAGTAAACACGATCATTTCTGTTCACTTACAAGGGGCTCTTAACTGTATGGAACCATTTATTTTTAGCCTCTATTGTATTGTGCTGGCAGGATTTGAGAGCGAGATTATAGGTTGCTGGAGAATAATTTGTCAACTGCAGCCAACTTTCATGGGACAGTCATGAAATATGTGGCGAAAGAGATTCCTCATTGTCTTCTACTATGTGGTAGATGTTCATGACTCATCTGTAGAAGCACTGAAGATTTGCTAGGTTTTAAATGATGAATGGCATCAGTTGGGGAACAGCCTTGAATCACTTTTACAGTACTATTAATCTGACAGAATTTCAGATACAGAAGAAGAATCGGTTGTAGTTTCGTTAGCTATAACACAAGAGAGTCACATTTATGTTTCTCCTCTTGAGTATAGGCTTTGACTCAAAAGGCCACTGGAATTTGTAAGAAAAACACCAAGAGCTGCTACACTTCCTGTAGTATGAGAACTTTTGAACCTTCCCTATGCAAAAGTTGTTTCATTCAAATACCTCCTTGCATGAAGAGGAACCAAAAAAAGTCAGCACATATAAGCTTTATCAGCATGCTTGTTGTCTCACCAAAAGCAGTTCTGATTGTGCATGCATCTTATCTCCAAATTTCATTTTTTTCTCTAAGGAGGAAAAACAATATATTTAAAATAACCACATAGAACATTTTTGAATAAATAGTTTAGAACTTTTTCTCTCTCTGGCACATTCAAGTTAGTATTAGACATTTGGTTTTTTTAAGTACATGCTATATATCAGTGGTGGGATTCAATTTTTTTTTCTACCGGTTCTGTAGGCATGGCCTGGTGGGTGTGGCAAGGGAAGGATACTGTTTTGCAGACGAGAAATTAGGCGCGCAATTCACATATAGAAAGTGATGGAAATGTTCCTACCCCCAATAGTTCAAATGACACTTCCAATTAGAAGTTGTGGATATGATCATGTGGGCATCTTCAGGTGATGATGAGGCCTCTGTCCGTTGACCTTGGCATATTTTGATAACGGGTTGCAGTTGCGCAGAGAGAAGAAAGCTAAGCGAGAAATAGAAANCCTCCCCCCCCCCGTTACTTATGGCAGTCGAAAAGATGCAAAGCAATAGCAGAAGATCTTGAAGGCTGACAGATACTATAAAATCTCCAGTCAGAGGTGGTATTTGCTGGTTCTCTGAACTACTCAAAATTTCCACTACGGGTTCTCCAGAACTGGTTAGAACCTGCTAAATACCACCTCTGGTATTCACACACACACACACACTTATTTCCACAATATCCTCTAATGGGGATACCAAATTATAGCATGTTGTAGATTATTTTTTTTATCTCAGTTCTCATAGAAAATTAGATGTTATCATCCAGTACAATTAATGTTAAAAGGTACTGAAAAGCTGGTGATATTACAGTGAAATTAATTTGATGTACAGACAAGAATAGTGACTATTCCCTGAGTTCAACTTATATTTACATAAGCACTCCAACACTTCTATGTTTTCGGTTCTGGCACCTTTGGCACATATTCACTTCTTTCCCCCTAAGGCTACAGTGAGTAGAAAAAAAGATTCTGGTAACTGTCCCACAATCATTCTGAATGTATAAAACTACATGGTGATTCTCTGTCAGATTTCCTTTGGTTGAGCAGATGGGATTAATTTAATAAAATTTATCCTGCATTTGGTAAGTAAGGGGTAGATAGGAGAAACTGCAAAAGTATTTGGATTTCATGTTAAGGAAGGGGAATGAAGAAAGTCTGAAATTTTGAGAAGTGACAAATGTTGCTGAACCAGGACAATGAGTTAAGTTGGAGGAATGAAAGAAAGGGGAGCTCCCTTCCAAAAAAAAAAAAAAGTCTTAACACATCCCAGGGAAAAGATTCCAGGAAAGGATAAAGCTAAGTATAGATAAGCAATCTGAGACCTCCAGGTTTTTGGAGTTCACTTCCCTATCAGGCACAGTTAACATGGCCACCTTAAAATAAGAGCTATAATCCAAAATTTCTGAAGTTGCAAACTAGAAATATGGAAGCCAGTGACACAGTGAGTAAACCGGTTGTGCTTTGGTTAAAGTGACAAGTAGATCATACACTACCTGTTATACTGTGGGATAGACTAAAAATTTTTCATGATTTATTTTAGGATGCACATTTTATTCAGTACATGGCAGAATGTGTGGGATTTTTTTCCTTCTGCAGTAATTGGATATTGAGGTAAAGCAGTGCAGCTGTGCCTCTCCACCTGCGGAAGCATTTCAACTTATTGAACTTGATTTGTGTGAACTATGATTAAGTCCTTTTAAAATGCAAATCAATTTGATATGTAACATGGGTTGGGGTCACTGAGTCATTTCTCATAACAAGAAACAATGTTTGTTTGTTTTAAAGCTGTGAACAGATCTCTGGTACTAAACAAGATACCGGTAGTAATGTATAATTTAAGTTATAGCTGCACTGTACAAGAGTAAGTTCAGAACAGTTCAACATTGTTTGGAAAATTGGATAATCGTTAAACAGAAAACCTACTTTTAAATACAATCAGTATGCAGCTGTACATCTTCACCAGAATTAAACCTAGTCTTTCCTATAAGATCTTCACAACTGGAACTCTAGGCCCATTTACTTGGAAGTAAGCCTCATTGAATTTACTTCTAAGTTCCTCTGGGTGAATATGGGAACACACATAAATAGACAAGACCCAATGTTTCAATAAATCTTTTCTCCATCTATTTCAGTTTTGCTGACTGCCCTTCCAATGGCTTTCTTTTAAAGTACTAAGAGCTTCATAAATACATACATTTTTATTTTCCATGTATGGTTGCATAAAGCATCTGATTCTTGAGGTAAAAATATGCTTATTTCTTCTGTGTATCTGAGACAGAGTTTGGCCTTCCCTATGTTTGAATATAAGAAGCTCACACACACCATTTAAGGAAGATGCTTACTTTGAGTTCCATAGACAAAAGAGAATTACATCATCTGTTATTTGGAAGCTAGCACACTATTTATCTGGAGGAAAAATGATGCTTGCTTATCTATACACTGTTTTCTGGAACTCCATCTGTACGTGAGTATTACACACATACAGAACATTTCCCAAACTGTAGTCAAACAACTGAAATCTCTATTTCTCCCTCATTGCCCCCTCATTCTAATTATTTCATGTAAAACAATTCAATTAACTAGCTGTAAAATCTCCCAAAGTATAATATTAAAATATATATTTTACATTCATGGAAGTTTATATCTGACCTTTGAAACACATATTGGATGATATAACAATGGTGACTATTCATGGGCCAGCCTGCTTGACCTCATACAACTCTCCTGCTGTAAAACCAAGATAAAAATGATCAGATTAATGAGTCCTGTGTTTCTATAATGAGACAAGAAGAACCTCTACAGAATCAATCTTCTTATTTAAAATTAGTTTATTATCCCTTGCTTTGCTGTTCTTTGAGGTGATAAAAGAATCATAAAAGATGTGCTTTTAACATTTAATAAGAGGATCACTGTGTTTCAGCAGGATGCAGAAACACATGGTAAATGAATAGTCAGTGAAATAAAAACTTGAAACCTATCTGCAAACAGGGAAACAGAATTACCCCATACCCTTAGGTGCTATCTATAGTGATTTTCCAAAGTTATTACAAAATTATAATTTAGAAAATTAAAACAAGAAGATGAATTTATTAAGTATCCCTGACTGTACTAAATGTACATGAAATCCAATTTAGCTTTTGTCTTGCTCCCGCCTATAACTGTTTGGAGTGCAGCCCCTGGAGACAGTGCAAAGGCCAAGGGGTACCAATGGCACTAAAAAGGTTGTGTGTTCCTGGCACCAAAGTACCAAAGGATGGTTTTCTTAGCATTAAGAGTTTTCTTTGTCAGCACGGACTACCTGTTCCCAGAACCTCCTGCTGTGTTTCAAAAAATAACCCAGTAGAGCAGAGAGTATGGTTTTCACTACCATATTCCTGTTAAAGTTAATAGTTCTTGCTAGTGATGAGCACCATTAATTCAGGTTCGACTAGTTAATTTATTACAGATGAATTTGACTCTCAGATTCTGTAGCAGTATGTATGATGACATGCAGAACCTAATCTTGGATTACAGATGTAGTGCCTAGAGAGAGCTTTTTAACCCTTTCAATTTGAATCTAAAGCCCATGTCACATTGCCCAACGGATGCAAAAAGGACACAGCGGACGAGCAAAATGTTCCATCCGTTGTTATCCACCGCTCATCAAAAGGGGCAAAAAATTTGCAATAACCGGAGCAGATAACACGGACGTGGGGAGGACGCAGGGCGGATGCAGAGCGGATGCGGAACGGAAGCCCAGCGGATGGAAGCGGATGGGAGCAGATGGCACATCCGCAGGGCTTCCGGGGGGCCTCAGCAAAGCGGACGTGGAATGGATGAAGCAGATGAACAGCGGATGCACAGCGGATGAAGCGGATGCAGAGCGGAAAGCCTAGCGGATGCCTGGCGTTAATTGCGCATGCTGGGGGATGCATTGCGTCAGCCCCACGGATATAACGGAAGCAGCTCGGAAGCAGGTCGCCATTCAGAGAAAGACCTGCTGCCGGACGGATTGGCTGCCCTGCCTGCCCTGCCTGCATGTCTGCCTGCCAGCCTTGCTGTCTGCCTGTCTGCCAGCCTCCCTGCCAGCCTTGGTGCCAGCCTGCCTGCAAGCCTTGCTGCCAGCCAGTCTGCCTGCCAGCCTTGCTGCCTGCCTGCCTGCCAGCCTTGGTTCATGTCTGCCTGCCAGCCTTGCTGCCTGCCTACCTGCCTGGCCTGCCAGCCTTACTGCCAGCCTTGGTGCCTGCCTTGGTGCCAGCCTGCCTGCCAGCCTTGCTGCCAGCCTTGCTACCTGCCCTGCCTGCAAGCCTTGGTGCCTGCCTGCCAGCCTTCCTGCCAGCCTTCGGTGCCAGCCTCCCTGTCAGCCTTGGTTCCTGCCAGCCTCCCTGCAAGCCAGCAACCCCACAAACCATGCGGAAAGCACAGCAAGCCTCAGCCATCTGCTGCCAGCCCTTGCAAGAGGACAGGGCTACCATCCCGCCCCCTGGCCCGCACTCTGGTTCTCCTGGGGCTTCTGCAGCACGCGGCTCGCTCTTTCTGGGGCTGGGGCTTCTGCTGCTTCTGCTTCTGGAGGAGCTGAGACAAGCACTCCAGCACCAGCCACCTCCACAGCACCTGGACCCTTCACCCCTGAGACTGAGCGACCAAGAGGAGTGCAGAGACTCTTTTTTGTTTTATAGCTTCTTGTTTAATAAAGTCTATTTATGATTCACCACATTACTTCATTTCTTTTTTTTAATAAAGTCTTGCTGGAAACTTTTAGAAATGGTTTAAGCCTTTGCATGCTTGTGGGATGGGTTAAGATAGCAGTGGGGTGGGCAAGGATACCTGAGGAATGAGCGGGATACCTTGTGGGATGGGTAATAGCTGTGGATAGATAAACCTCCAGCGCAAGCATAGTGGGACTGTATGGTCCCACCCCCAGGTGCCACACCTATGGCCCTTTATTATCAATAATAATGTAATAATCATCCACACATGTCAGCATAAACACAACTCTTTATTAAACGCCCTGCTCATTGTAGGCCCACCCAACATACATGGCCCAATCTCATCCGTGTGATGAGACAGGCTGAAGAAGCATCCATTAAGCATCTACCATCCTGTCTTGCCACCCACTGCTCCAGCTGGGGAGTTGCACCAGTGTCTCAGGAGGTTGCGCTGCTCTTCCCTTCACGTTGAGGCTCTGTTGTGGCCTTGCACATCTTGAGTGTCGATCAGGTTTCGCCCTTGCCTCCATTCCCCAGGCTCCATGTCCCCATTGCCTTGCTGACGGTCCACAAGCCTGTCCTGTAACACTGGTAGCGGGTGCGCATGAGATTGTGCAGGATGCAGGCAAGCTTCCACGATCCTCCTCACGGTCTCTGGCGCATGCTGCATGGTGGTGAGAAGTACCTGGAACCTATTTGGCCAGGATTGCCAAAGGCATTGTCCACCACCCGCCTTGCCTGAACAGCCTGTAGTTGAAGATCCTCTCTTTACGGGTGAGGCGTCTGGAGGTGTAGGGCTTCATGAGGTAGGTTGTGAGGGAGAAGGCGTCATCCCCCACGATGAAGTAGGGCACATTTTTGTGTGTCATTGGGCAGCGGGTCTGGATCTGGGAAGCCCATGTGTTCCAGCCCTCCTTGAGGACACTGGCGGTTGTATACCTGGGCATCTGAAGATGAGCCGTTGCCTGAAGCATCGATGTACATGAACTTGTAGTCAGCATCGACCATGGCGAAGAGGATGATGCTGAGAAGCCCTTGGAGTTGAAATAAGTGGAGCCTGAGTTGGCTGGAGCTTTGCAGGCCATGTGCTTGCCATCTATGGATCCAACGGTGTGGGGGAAGTTCCACTTCTGATACCACTGGCTCTGCAACTTTCTTCCATCCTTTTCAGTGGAGGGGTACTGGAGGAGCTCCTCCTTGTATTCTTCGATGATGGCCTGCACCACTTATCTGACCACAATGCTGATGGTGTTGGTGGCACCCTCCAGCCGTACTGCATGCTTCCTGTAGGTTGTCCCGGAGGCCAGGTGGCGCAGAGTGAGTGCCACCTGAGCCCAGGTTCCAGGGCTGGGGCGGAAGCTGTGTGCTCTGCTTGGTCAACCTGGGTGTCAGCCGCTGCACAAGTTCATCAAACATGGCTGGAGGCATCCTCATGAAGTTCTGGAACGCCCGAGTGTCTTCGTTCCTGAGCTCCACCATCAGCTTGTTGTACAGTCCGTCCTCTGCTCTTCTGGCGAACCATCTTCAGACCCAGACTCTTTTTGGCTGCCTCTTTTTCTTCTCGCAGTAGAGTTCACAGAGCCTGCAGATGGCTTCGCACTGTTGCAGAACGATGGTGGCTGCCGAAAGGACTTTGTTACAATCCACAGTGGACATGACTGGATGCTGTGGAAGAGGAAGAGTCAGATGAAGGCTGCAGAGGTCTGCACCGCTGGCTGCTGTTCTGAAAGTGAGATGCAGATGAGTTGCTCCCCCTTTTTATAGGAAATATAGGTTTTCCGCTAGGCATCCTCTAGGCATCCTGTAGACATCCTTAATATCCGAGATAGGTCCCCTCTGCGAACGTTTTTTCCGTTTTGAACGCTTTGTTTCCGTGCTGCATCCGCTAGGCATCCGTTCTGCATCCGTTCTGTGTCCGTTCCGCTTCCTCCCTGCATCTGAGCGGATGGAGTTGCGCGGATGCGTAGCGGATGCCTAGCGGATGCAGAACGGACGAACTGGATACATTTTCCACCCAAAAGTTTTGGGCAGCCCAAAACTTTTGGAGTGATGAAACGTCCATAAACGGATGCTGGATAGATAGAGAGGAAGCCAAACAGAGCAGTGAGTACATCACGTTTTTCCAAACGTCCAACGGATGGCAAGCTTTTTTGTCCGTTTTACATCCTCTTTGCATCCGTTGGTTCAGTGTGACATGGGCTTAATACATTTAGTTTAGAGTGTAACAGTCAAAACTATTGAGTCAGCTCCATACTGCATAATAAATAGATAGATAGATAGATAGATAGATAGATAGATAGATAGATAGATAGATAGATAGATAGATGAAGATAGATAGATAGATAGATAGATAGATAGATAGATAGATAGATAGATGTAGATTTATAGATACACACACACACACATACAAACACTATATTGTGTTTTAATACGATTTGAAATCTTTTGCACTTAAAGGATCTTGGTGTTATAAAAAATGCTTCTAACAAAGGTTACTTTGTGGCACAATATTAATAAGTTCTTAAAAAATGAGGAATTACAGTATGCAATTATCAAATTTACAAACTACCTAGTTGGGAATCTAACAGGCACAGTATATCAGAGGTTTAACTATTTCAGGCAATAAAAAATAACCAACCAACCCCCTCTAAATAGGTAATAGAAGTAAGCTACTTATAATAGATGCACAATAATATCTCCAATGTATAAAAATACAACTTTAATTTTATAATTACTTGGATGATTATAAGTTTGTGTTCTGTGCCTGGTGTGCGATTGTTTTTCCTTGGTTAAAAATTCAGCATTTGAAACAATTGCTGCTAGTTGTAAGCAAAGATGATCTTCTATATTTAGCTTATTTCTATGCTTGTTTTTGCTGCTGCTTATAAAGGGAAGATTGTCTCACAAAAGCACGTTGTTACAGTGACATAAGATATTTCAAACTCCACTGGCAATTAAAAGATACTCTTTTAAAAGCTCTATCCAGAATTTTGTAAGTTCTACACAAGGAAATGTTTGTAAAATGAAATCAGACAAATTTAATTTCTCAAAAACTATTACATAAGTAGCAGCAGTAACAACAGCATTGCTTTGTCTTGCCTTTTTTGTTCTTATGTTTTTTTTTCCATTGTGAATGTCTGGCTGAGATCACTTAAGCGCCCATCTTTCTCCTGCCCACTTGCCTTTGCAAACACAATCTTTTTTTTTATTACTCCAAAGAAAGTCTCACTCCAAAGGCATTTGAGGAACACATGCACTTCAGCCAAGCAGTGCTACCCCAAGTTTCTTTATTATTATTGCAAATAGATCAAAGGGGTTTAATTTAAAGAAGGTGTGCTCACGATGTCACCTTGATTATTAAGCAGAATTGGGGACATGCATGCACATATGCAAAAATATGTCTGCAATGTGGAAAGGGAAGAAGGAGGAAAGGGTCCACCACGATTGCTCTTGCAACATTAAAAATGAGGTAAGGCAGGGCATTTGAGTTTTGTGAGGATGCATCTAGCAGGGGAAAGGCAGCCAGTTGCCTTGTTCACGGGACACATGCAAACACTGGTAATGTACAACCAGTGAGAGGGGAAGAATACTGTAGAATCAAGGCAAGCAGTGGGTGGCTGAATGTGTTTGAAGTTTAGTGGTTTCTTTGGGCGTTTAGTCCTTTTTGGAAGACATTTTAGTCCCACATGAATCAAATGGAACTCGGTTTGAAAAGCCCTGAGAACACAATATCAGCATTTAAGAATCTCTGGAACAATGGACAGAAATCAGCAAGGGAAAATGTCAGTTTTCACATTTGGTTTGGAAAAATTAAAAAGCAGGTTTAGGATGATGGGAAAGGCAATACATGGTGAAAGAAAAATAGATACCTTGATCATTGCAAAAATAGGTGCAATCTTAGGCTGCGTAAACAAGTCTAGCGTCAAAATGAAGGGAAATAATCATTTCTCTTTTCTATGTTGGTCTCACCACACCATGGATAGTTCTGGGCCATGCATTTTAAAAAGGATATTAACAAACTGGAATATGTGTAGAGGAGAAAATCAAGATGATAAGGGATAAGACCTGGGAGGGGAAATTTAAGAGGAACAAGTAGAGGCATAAAGCATGAAGAAAATTTAAAAAATGGGAAGACTAAGGACTGTTAAGTAAAAGGTGGGCAGCATTGTTTATTGTTTTTCAAGAAGACGTAAGTGGTAGATCTAAATTAGGAAATAGATTTCAGTTGGACAACATAAAAATATCTTCATGATAAGAGCTTTTCAGCAAAGGAACAACTACTTCAGGAGTTGGTAGGCTTTCCACTAGAAATTTTTACAAGTACAACAGATTTTTGTACAAGGCAAGGATTGGACTAGGTATCTCCAAAGTCCTTTCTAATCCTTGTATTACATGATAGAAGAAGTAGACATCTGTCCATGGAGAGATGCTAAATTTACAGAAAACAAATACTTATTAAAAGGAACTCAAATAAAAATCACTAAATGATACCAAATGTTCCTTTTATGCTTTAGCTAAAATAAATGCATAATAATGCTGATCGTGCAATGGAATAAAATGTGCAACGTTTTAAGAGCAGACTGTCTGCTTAAGAATTGAATCTTATTTTGAACTTCTAATGTTGGTAACAAATCCATTTTTATGAAAATACGACCCTGTCTTTAAATAGCAATGCCCAGATAAGGTAAAAGCAAATCCCATTACTCAAGGATGAGGATAAGTAATAATTCCTTTAAGGGGAAAACTCAAATCTAGCAAACAATGACTATTGTTCATTTTTCCATAGTTTTCAAACTCACAGAAAACTAAATGCAATCCTATCTAAATATGGAAAGCAAAGATGATTTGTTTCTCAACACATTTAGTCAATTCTAGAACTGTATTACAAGATGTTAATTATGCATTCCCTGTCACTTCGGTAGCATTTTAGACTGTAAACTGTACAGAGTTGTGGTACATTCCCTTTGCCAGCCTAAACGAAAAAGGAGTCTGAAGGAAGCAAAAAGCAATTGAAATAATTAAACTTTATATCTTGGGATAAATGTGGAAAACCGCAACTGAAAATTGTGGTAGTGGTTAAACGCATTGGCTAGAAAGGGTGGAGGGGAACATCACAAGTTCCTGTCCTGCCTTAAGCCCCAAAATTAGTTGGGTGACTGGTCCAATCTGTCTTTCTCAGCCCTACAAAAAAAGAATTGGCAAGCTATTTCTAAAAATCAGTGACTTGTTACTGAGTCACTAGGAGTTAGATCGACTCATGGACCATAACAGCAACAACACATTTCAGAGTTAAGAACTGAATTTCAATTTCAAACTCATTTCAAAAAGGAGTACAGAAAAGTTCAATAGGAAAATCACCATACACTTTAAAAAAAACCAGCATTTTAAAAGTATCCTTCCATTTTCATGTAATGTATCCATACTGTTCATATTTTTCATTTTTATAAATAATGACAGATAAGATATTAAATGGTAATTGGTAAACCTTTGGTCCATTTTATGAACTTATCATGAAAACACCATCCGCTCTTAATTCCACTCTGCAAATTAAAATAATCATAATGGATACATATTGAAATGGTTCAGTATCGATAAAAACTGGTTGAATATGTAGCCCAGTCCTTTCCCTCAATTCAGATATAAGGTCCGTTGAATTTACTGAAACCAATTCATAAGACAATTTGTTTTATTTTTACTTTAATAAAAATTTAGCTAATTTGCATTTTTACAAATCAAATAAGTCAAAATGCAGTTGAAATTAAAATTCTTTTGAGGGGAGTTCTCTTATTGAAATAATGGACACAAAAGTCTGTGTATTAAAGTTTAAGAGAGAGAGAAAAGTTGTTAATCAGGTAAAATATCATGTCAAAGTCCATTATGATACAGAAATGTCAGAAAATGTACTAAAAACATTTGTGATTTTTGGTGAAAGTTCTACCAAAAATGGCAGATTCATGCAGTAATGGATTTTATGCTTAAAGATAGATAGACTGATACATTTATTGAAGCAAACACAGATTTTAAGTGTACGTTTCAATAGAAGAGAATATATGTAGCTCAGGGTTGAACTCGGTTTCTCTGAACTTGGTTGTTTGCTTACAAACATTTACTGCTTGAGTAATGAAATGTCTGCATGCAAACAACTAAGCTCAGAGAGCACAAAAAACTCCAAAGTGTGTATTTTTATACTTTCAGTGTGTGGTTAGCATTTTCTATTCCAACTTGCTGGCTTCCTGTTCTAAACCATATAGCACCACCAAGTTTATGAAGGAAGACGCACTAAAGAAAGAATACAAAAAAATTATGAACCACTCACTCCTACCAATGCATGCCAACCTTCCTCATTTATCAACCAGAAGACTCAAATCCAGGAAGCTCCCACTGTCACTTGCACATCTGTCCAACAACTTTGGAAGCCAAGTAGGTCACTGAATGCCCAGACATAGGAAGTCATATAAATAACCCCACAAAAAAGGTGTCAGACTTTGAACTATCACATCAGCAATGGGCAATCCTGAGTAGGATTTGCACCTCACATTGCATGCCAAAACTCTATAAATGGGGTAAAGTATTCTCCCCTCATGTGACCGTGGGGTCCCATGTCAAACTGTAGATCTCACCGTGACCAGTTGTAAGTTGAGACCCTATATGAGCATCAGAGCCATAGTGATACAGTGGTTAGAGTACAGTACTGCAGGCTATCTGGCTACCAGCAATTTGGCAGTTTGAATCTCATCAGGTTCAAGGTTGACTTAGCCTTCCATCCTTCTGAGGTTAGTAAAATGAGGACCCAGATTGTTGGGGGCAATATGCTGACTGTAAACCACTTAGAGAGGGCTGTGCACTGTGAAGTGGTATATAAGTCTAAGTGCTTTTGCTATTTGATTTTTTTTAAATATAAACGATGCTGAACTTCAATGGTTGGATGGCCTAGACATTGATATTTTAACATAGATCTTTTTAACATTTATATTTTATTGTGTTTTACTAATCTAGGTGAAATGTTAATATATAATATTGTGTGTGTGTGTGTATGTATGTGTGTATTTTCTTAAGTTTTTGCAGGTAATTACATATATGGTATTCAGCTTTGTTCGGGTATTTTCCCACGTCATCATAGTTGTGCTTTTAAAGTTGCAGCAACGTTTCAGCAGAATCTCATCTGCCATCATCAGGCTTCTGTATTGAGTTCATCTGTGAGTCAGACTTTCATAGCCGTTTCAGTTTTAAATTTGGGGCTAGCCTACTGCTGTGCCAGCATGTTTTTTTCTTCATCCTGATTGGTTGGGAGTCTTGGTCTGTGTTTATTGATCTTGGAGTTTGCTGTGTTCTGCTTGATTGGTGTTTCTAATATCTTCTGTCTGTTTTGTGGCTTTTTTTGTCTTGATTGGCTGGCAACATTGTGTTCCTGTATTGGAGGCTTTCAGTGCAGCTTGGCTCCAACATGGTCAAGAATGACTCAATTCTTATCAAATTTCATAAAGTTCACACTGTGCAACAACTCAGCCTCTAAGGAGATTACTCTATAAAAGAGGAGACAATAGACTGGTTGGAGAATTCCCCAGGTGGAACTTTAGTCATTTGATGTTGCTTATTACACTGAAAACAGGTCATTTAAGAAAAGAAATTGAAAACATTCTTCGATGTTCTATGCTTGAGACATACTTTCAGTTTCAGAGCAACAAAGATGATTAGGGAACTGGAGGATAAAACATATGAAAAATGATTGCAGGAATTGGATATGTCAAGTTATGAAACAAAGGAGTAGGGGGTGACATGATAGCAGTATTCCAATATTTGAGGGGCTGCCACAAAGAAGAGGGGGTCAACCTTTTTTCCAAAGCACCAGAAGGCAAGCAATGGATGGAAAGAAATCCAAGAGAGAAGCAACCTAGAATTAAGAGAAATTTTCTGACAAAACAATCAAGCAGTGAAACAGCTTGCCTTCAAGCACTGTGGGTGCTCCATCACTGCAGGTTTTTAAGAAGAGATTGGACAGCCATTTGTCTGAAATGATATAGGGCAGGGGTGTCAAACTCACATGTGATACCACTCATGGTGGTATCACATGACGTATTGGGACTTTTTCTCCCTTCACTAAACGGGGTGTGGGTGTGGCCAGCGCATAACACATCCAGCCCACAGGCTGGGAGTTTGACAGCCTTGATATAGGGTGCCCTACTTGAGCAGGGGATTAGATTAGAAGACCTCCAAGGTCCCTTCCAATGGTGTTATTCTGTTTCAAATAAATGGTGCTTCTTGGTCTTGCTTGTTTCATACTCATCGTGTAAGAGGAACATGGTTCAAATCCAAGCAACTATTTCCAATTAATAGGAAATTTGATTATCAAATATTGCTCTACTACTCTAACTTTTATTCCAAGAACAGTCTTCCTTCAATATTTCACTGGTGCTAACATTTGTGTGTTCTTGCCAAAGGAAAACTATCATTAGCAATGTACTGTACAAATACACCCCACATCCATCTGATCCTTCAAAAATATTGACTTTCTCAGGAAAAAAGTGAAAAAAAAGCCTAGAATTACATGGATCAATGAAATAGGCATATTTACTAAAATTCTCTTGGGCAATAGCTGACACATGTAAGATTTCTATGGACTTGTTGAATAAACACTAGGCTACATAGGGTAGTCGGAAATGTTTTAGGATCTGATGGAATGAGCGATCCTCAAGGATTCTGGAAGTATCAATTTACCTTCTTTTGATGCTGATCGATTTCTGGCAGCAGCTATATCAGCTATGTTGTATTTGCAAGTCAAATCTGCAAGTTAAATTTTTAATGATTTAATGACTGAAGAACTGTGCAAAGTTTCTCATAAAGCTTTGGATTTCAATTTATCTGCCCTCTTTTCAAAGGGAGCTTTATTAATAGCCAACCTATTTAGTTAAATCTATCTTTCATAATTTAATCATTCAAAGGTATAAGTGCAAAGAATCTACTCAGAGTTCAGCCAGGCTTCTGTTATGCTTCGGCCTTCCCGAAACCCAAAATCCAGTTTTAGGATTGTGGTATTTCAAATGAAGCATTTCAAAATTACAGGGTGCTGGGTTAGGATACCCACACATCTGCCATTTCCATTTGCCTACTCTTCAAAATCAGTTTGAACTTTGAAGTTTGTGTCACAATGTCTGCTGCCCTTGGTGCTCCTTTGAACTTGGGACAGTCTACCCCTTCATATTTTTAATTTCATGTTATATGTATTTGTCCAGTAACAGAGTTGTTCAGGCCATTTGGCTCTCCATAATAACTGTTGGTAGCTTAGCAACTGTTATTTCCTTTTAAGACTACACATGATAACCTTATGAAATACTAAATTGAATCCATCAGCAGCACGACTTGTAAACGATCAGATCTCTGTGTGGCTTGAGTAAGTGGCAAATGTTATCCAAATTTTTTTTTTATTCTTGGAAGAAAATTAGATAATAGAATGAAACAGAAGGTTGTGAGCAAGAGGGATTCCAAGTTCTTTTTGTAGCACTGTTCAAGACAGCAATGTGCAATATAATCCCCCATATTGCACATTTCAGTAATTAAGAGCAACAGAACTGAATTTCATGACACCTTAAACAGCATCAAAAATGGAACTTGGTAAAATCTGCCCCCCAGCCTTCCTGAAAACCTTTAAAACCTGGCTCTGCCAATTGGCTTGGGGTTCCAATGAGGGCATTTCATATTGGAAGTGGTCAATGGATTAGAGAAAGTTCTACATCCACCCTGTTGTATTAGCTGTCCTTTCTTAGCCTTCTTTGTTAATTTTAATGTTAATATTTATCATTTTAAAAGTTTAATATTTTACAATGCCATTTTTATCTTATAAGCCACTAATAGTGAGATGGGCAGCATATACATTTTATTATAAATAAATACCTTACTTTCCCACAAATTGGTACCTATTTATTTACTCACATTTGCAAGCTTTTGAACTACTACGTTGGCAGAAACTCAGATGGGGAGCTCACTCTATCACATGATGCTCGGGTCTCGAACCTTCTGGTCAACAAGCCCAGAAGATGAGCCATTGCGCCACCTATATGGGAAGGTAACAACACTCTGTGACATCATGCTGGCTACAACACCATGGAAATGTCTTCAGACAGTGCTGGCTCAAAGTTCTTGAAAGGAAGATGAGCACCTCTCCTTTTAGTCAGCAATGACTAGGAGAGTAAAATCCACAGGGACTTTATCCCTTTACCTTTTTAAACATTTTTTTATTAACAGATAAATATGAGCAGCAAGTGTTTCAAATGGCATTCTTCAGCTCAACTGATTTGTCTTTCCATACCTAGCATTGATTGTTGAAAGGCTATAACTCTTCTCTTCACAGTTTCTTAAATCCTAAAATCCTTGGGAGCTTATCCAATTCAGGGCAGCACCTGATCTGAGATTCCAAAAGTTCTCAATAAGCACCAGGTGTCTGAGAAATCCTCCATTTAGATTATGTGATCTCTCGATGTGAGCATGCCATGAAAGCAACTGAAAAATAACTTTTTTATAACTTCCTCAGTCCTTACATTCCTTACCATTTCATCATCTCATCCTCCTTGGTGTGCAGCATTTGTTTTGAACTGAAGACAACTTGTATTGATGGTATCAGTGGTGGGATTAAAAACATTGCAATACCAGTTCTGTGGGTGTAGCTTGGTGGGTATGGCATGGCATGGCTTGGTGGGTGTGGCTTGGTGGCAGGGAAAGGATACTGTAAAATCTCCATTCCCACCCAACTCCTGGGGGAAGGTTCCTGCAAAATCCCATTCCCATCCCACCCCACTAACCTGCTTTCCAGCTCTGTTCTCCTGTGCAGAGCAACAAAAGAAGACCCAGCCAATCAGCTGGGACTCGGGAGGCAGAGAATAGATGGGGGCGGAGCCAGTCAGAGGTGGTGTTTGCCGATTCTCCAAACTACTCAAAATTTCCGCTAACAGTTCTCCAGAACTGGTCAGAACCTGCTGAATACCACCTCTGTATGTTATCTGATGTATCATCAATTTCACTCATCCTTGTTATAATACAATACATTTGTTTTTGGCCTGTAAGAAAAATGGGACTACATTAAATGTCCCATATATATGGGATACACCTTTGAAACCCATGCCACAAGCCACTTAATCATTTTTGTTGCTCTTCTCTGCACTGTTTCCAGAGTCTTGACATCTTTTTTTGTAGAGTAGTGGCCAGAATTGAATGCCAAGTAGGGTCTTACTAAGGTTTTGTATAGCAGTACTAGAACTTCACATCTAGTTTTAGTTCTAACCCTTTATTAATGCAATCCAGAATTGCATTGGCTTTTTTGGCTGCTGCCTCATATGTTGGCTCATATTTAAGTGGTTTAAGTGGTTATCCCTCTCTTGCAGTTACTGGCATTAAGCCAAGTTTCATCCAGTCTATACCTAGTGTACTTTTATCTATGTTGAATTTCATCTTCTTAAATAGCGCCCAGTGTTCAAGCCTGTCATCAAAGGTCACATCACAATGATGTACACAGTCCACTTTCACTGACAAAGATACATATGTTATAAAATGTTGTGCCCCACGTATGACAATTTACGTGACTTCCAGCCAAATAACACAACAATTTGTTGTACCATGCTCAACTCCATGGAATGTGGAAAAGAGCAGCAGCTGTTTAGATTTCAGTTACATAGCAGAAAAGCTTATTCTGTCGAAGGTGATTTTTGAATTCTGCTTCTATTACATTTATCACCCCACTCTCTACTTTCTATTATTTTATCTGAGAGTGAGAATAGTTGAGAGTTTGGTCTACAGGCAATGTTAGGACCACATTAGACAATGTTTTATTGTATGATCTAGACCAACTCACTTAATTTCTCAGTCTCTTTTCTGCTGTCTGGTAAAGAGGGATAATTACCCACTGTGCAGGGTTGTTTTAAGGATAAATGAGCTAACATTTGTTGCTCGGAGAAGAAATCCATTCTATAAATGGGTGAAACTAGTCTTATTAATTCCAAGGCAAAGCCCTCTATGGAGCTAATGGAACAATCTGTTATCATGACATCATTTTTTCTAAGCCTGGGAGTTATTGATGGAAGCTGTATATATTTCAGGAGTCTGTTGTTCTATAGAAACAAAACTAAAAAGCTAAAGCTGCAATAAAATGGTTACTTCTCCAACTACCAGAAGCTCAATAGTTGCATCACAACCCTTGGGTTAGAATAGGGACTGATCCCCCAAAGGATGGTGGATTGAAATTCCCATTGTAGGTAAAGGTGGACTAAAATAGGAATTACCTGCCAGCAATATCTGATTACATATTGTCCACTCTGATCTAAAACAAACTTTGTTGACTTCAGATATGCCTCCAGAAGTTGCGGGTGCTGAAACACTAGAGGTTTTTAAAAAAGAGATTGGACAATCGTTTGTCTGAAATGTTACAAGGTTTCTGCTTGAGCAGGGGATTGGACTAGAAAACCTCCAAGGTCCCATCCAACTCTGTTAGTCTGTTGACCGGGATTGATGGGAATCATGGTTCAACATATGGTGGGACAAGATCAAGGAAGGACCTCTTTAGGTCAGCATGCGCAAATGTTTCAGGACAAAGGTTAAAAATGACTGTGGAGAGAGTTTAGCTTTGGACAGTAGAATAGAATAGAATAGAATAGAATAGAATTCTTTATTGGCCAAGTGTGATTGGACACACAAGGAATTTGTCTTAGTGCAAATGATCTCAGTGTACATAAAAGAAAAGATACATTCATCAAGAGTCAAGAATCATAAGGGATAGGTGATAAGGAGTGATGAGAAGGTTAATAGTAATAGTAGTGCACACTTTAATAGTTTAATAGTGTTGAGGGAATTATTTGTTTAGCTGAGTGATGGCTTTCAGGAAAAAACTGTCCTTGTGTCTAGTTGTTCTGGTGTTCAAGTGCTCTATAGCGTCGTTTTGAGGGAAGGAGTTGAAACAGTTTATGTCTGGGATGTGAGGGGTCTGTAAATATTTTCACAGCCCTCTTTTTGATTCTTGCAGTATACAGGAATGGAAGGCAGCTGTTTATTTCTGCAGTCCAAATTTGTGGCAGTATACAGGTCCTCGATGAAAGGGAGGTTGGTAGTAATTGTTTTTTCTGCAGTCCAAATTACTCTCTGAAGTCTATGTCTATCTTGTTGGGTTACAAAACCAAGACAGACAGTTATAGAGGTGCAGATGACAGACTCAATAATTCCACTGTAGAACATAATATTGTATGAAAGACCAAGAAAAATAAATCAATGAAACTGTATTTAATTCAATTCATTGAATATGATGACATCCCATATATTACCTTTGAAGCTGTTTTGAAAGCCCACCTAAATTTTCCAAGTGGATCCCATCTTTACAGATGATGTCTTTTTGTTAATTGTACAGAATCATACCCTAGAACAAAATCTTTTTACAGAGCCTAATGTACATCCATAAATAATTCTGCAATCATGCACAATCAAATGTATAAAATACAAACAAAGAATATGAATTCCCGACCCACATGCAGAGTTACATGTTTGCAGGGAAACTAATTGTGTCTTTCATTTTAACCTAGCTTCTAGTTTGTCTGGCTCTTCTTGAAGGAAAAAAAATATGCCCCAACACTGAATTAAGTGTCATATATGGAAGCCATATATAAATCCTGACCCAATATTTGCATATAGATTAAATCACAAGTCACTGTTTTTTGGTTAACACATTAACCTCCATTCTCCTAGGGTAGAACTTCTATCAAATATCCTAATACTATGTTCCCTGGCAATCTCCAAATTGGAACCATTGCCAGAATATAGTTCTGAGCAATGACTTGATGTCCAAGAACCAGCTGTCCCCCAATAAAGTTAATCTCAACAAAGAAGCTCAAGAATATGGCCCAGTGTTATTTTTACTGTAAAAATCAAAAACAGCAATAGAAGAAGGAGGCAATGAGAGCTGCTCTAATCTTCAGGTAACCTGCTTGGAGAGACATAAACATAGAACACAGAACAAAGAATAATAGGATTGGAAGGGAGCTATAGCAGGATACCTATACGATTCCAGACAAATGGCTGTCCAGTCTCTTCTTGAAAATCTCTCATACTCACAGCTTCAGGAAGCAAGTATTCCACTGATTAATTGTTCTCACCATTAGGAAATTTCTCCTTAGTTCTAGGTTGGATCTCTCTTCCATTCATTATGTCTTGCCCTGCCCAAAAGTGCTTTGGTGAGGAGGCCCAAACATACTTTTTCAAGAGGCAACTGGCTATCGGGTTTTTCTTTTCTTCTCATCGAAGACGCTTCTTCAGCTCTGAGCAAAACGTCTTCAAAGAAAAACCAGAAAGTCGAGCTGCCTCTTGAAAAAGCACTTTTGGGACAGCCATGACCTGGATGCCTGAGAATCTCCATAGGCATTTGGTGAATAGGTTGACCCCCTCTTCTCTGTAACAATACCTCAAGTACTGGAAGACTGCTATCATAACACCTCTCATCCTTCTCTTTGTTAGACTAGACATACCTAGTTCCCATAACCAGAGGTAGTATTCAGCAGGTTCTGACCAGTTCTGGAGAACCAGTACTGGAAAATTGTAATAGTCCAGAGAACCGGCAAATACCACCTGTGACTGGTCCTTCCCCCATCTATTCTCTGCCTCCTGAGTTCCAGCTGATCAGTTGGGTCTTCTCTTGTTGCCCTGCACAGGAGAACAGAGCTGGAAAGTAGGTTAGTGGGATGGCAATGGGATTTTGCAGTACCCTTCTCCTGCCATGCCCACCAAGCCCTGCTTACCAAGTCACACCACACCACCAAGCCATACCCACAGAACCAGTAGTAAAAATTTTTGAATCCCACCACTGGCCTTAACCATTCATCATATGGTTTGGCCCCTTATGATCTTTGTTGCTCTTCATTCTTTCTAGGATCGCAACTTTTTTCTTATTAACCTGTTTAGGTAGAAAAGCCCAGAAAAGATTTATGATGCCTTCTTAACTTCAGACTAAAAGCCTAGCTTGCATTCTTTCAACCTTTTCAATCCTCTTCTCTTCTCAAATCATAGAGCAAAGGCCTAAGCTGTGGAAACATGGCAATAAATTTAAGCAAAAGCCATCAGGGCAAAGAATGGAGTAAAGTTTTTGATCTGTGGATGTGCTATAGATAACCTCATCGAGATTCTGTCCTTAATTTTTCTCCAGGGAGTTAAAGAAGAAGCTTAGCTACCTGAATTTGCATGTTTGGGGGCAACGAATGAAAATTAATTAGTCTCACTGCTATTCTCAAAGGAATTCAAATGGCACAACTTCAGGGGGCAATTTGATATGTATAATCAAGAAGAGATAGGATTCCAGACGTACATTATATGCCACAAGTAACTACTCATTAACAATCTCACTTTACAGATAGTCCTCGACTTATATTCAGCCCAAAATTTCTGTTATTAAACGAGACAGTTGTTAAGTAAGTTTTACCCCCATTTTACAACCTTTCTTTCCACAATTGTTAAGTGAATCACTGCAACCGGTAAGTTAGTAACCAGGTTGTTAAGTGAATCTGGCTTCCCCATTGACTTTGCTTGTCAGAAAGTTGCAAAAGGGGATTCCATGACCCCGGGACAATGCAACTGTCTTAAATATGAGTCAGTTGCAAAGGTTGTAACTGTGAAAAACAGTCATAAAGTCATTTTTTTCAGTGCCATTGTAACTTTGAATGGTCACTGAATGAACTGTTACAAGTTGAGGACTACTTGTTGTCAACTCATAAAATAATTCTACGGTCTTTTTAGAGTTGCCAACAAAAAGGGTGGGGGGAGCAGTGTGGCAGCTTGCAAAACTGAAACTGCATTCCATAAATGTTTTCAAAGATGCAGGGTGAAGGGGGGAAGCCAGGGTCAAGGGTGACAATGAATTATGTGTCTGAGAGTTGGCTATACCCAGGCAGTGTCGGCATGTTAACTCCCAATAAATCCTTTTTAAGTTCTGGAAGTTTGGCTCAAGACTCATGATTTAAATGGAAGTAACTGCCAGATCTCTGACAGCTAGGTGATTCTGAGACACATAATTCATCATCACTCTTGACCCTGGTTTCCCCCCACCCTCTGGGTGTATCGTAATTCATATTCTCCAATGGGACACATCCATAGCCCAGAGTCATCAATCATGCTCTCCAGTCAGAATTTTGCATGGCAGAAACTTCGGTCACCGAGTTACTATCTTTGAAAACATTTATGGAATGCAGTTTTGGTTTTGCAAGCTGTTCCACTGCTTCCCCCTCCCTTTCTGTTGGCAACTCTAAAAAGACCAGATAAATATTTTATGAGTTGACACTTGTATTTCAATCAGTTTGATAAAGACATCGTCTTAAAGCAAGTGTAGGCAACAGAGGTGGGCTTCAAAATTTTTAGCGAAGTGTTCTCTGCCCGGTTGCTGGGTGGGTGTGGCCATGGTGGGTGTGGCCTAGTTGGCCTCCTGCACCATGGTGAGGGGGTACATTTTTGCCCTCCCTGGGCTCCGGAGGCTTTTCTCGAGCCTCCGAGAGGGCAAAACAGCCTCTTCAGGCTCTAGTGGTTCTCTGAAAGCCAGAAACAGGCTCATTTTCAGCTTTCCTGAACTTTTGGGAGGCCCATTTTTCACTCTCCCTGAGCTTCCATCTGCACTTACCTGCATCCAAAATGGGCCGCGTGGGGACTCCTGGGAGCGGCAGGACGGGATGGGTGGAGCCAGCCAGATGTGGGATTTGGGGGTTCTTTGAACTGCACAGAATCTTAGCTAGGGGCTCTCCCGAACCCCTGTGAACCATCAGCAGCCCACCACTGTTAGGCAACCTTCCCAGGGCCAAAACTCTCAGTGGAGGCTGTTTGGCTGGTGATGTCATGACTGGGTGGAACCAAAATATTTGGAAGGATAGAAGTTTAATTTTCACCCAGCACAAATCAATGTCAATTGTTAGATCTGAACATGTACACAGGCTATTACATTCAACTGAAAATGTAGATTGATGTTGATCAAATATCAGCAAAGATTTTTTTAAAATTGTTAAAAACATGATAAAAGCAGGGACAAAAAGAGACAGAGACAAAAGGCAAAAACTGGCATGAGTTAAGCTATCTGTCTATCTAGCTATAGATAGCTAAGCTATCGAGCTATCCATCTGTCAAGAGGAAAAGAAGTTTCCAGAGCACAGGAAACAATAATGAGTAATCAGCATAGATGATTTCAAAGGGCTTAATCCTTTTTTTTGCACATAATGGAAGGGGGAAAGAGATGAAAACTAGTAATTTCCTCTATTTTGCACCATGAAGGAAGTAATCTAGGGGATGAGGATGATGCCTCTAACAGCATATTAAGAGATTAAGGAAGGCCCAACAGAGATTATACTACTTGAGACTTCTCAGAAAACAACAACTGAATAAAAAACTGCTGGTGACCTTCTACCGCTGCACCATAGAGTGCATTTTAACATACTGCATCTCTGTATGGTTTGCCAATTGCACAGAGGGTTGCCAAAAGCACTCCAGAGGGTTAACGTCATTGCCCAGAGGATCATTGGTTGCCTTCTCCCCTCTTTGGAAGAGCTTCATAGCTCCTGCTGCCTTAAGAAAAGTTCAAAATATTCTCAAAGAACCATTTCATCCTGCGGACCCTTTTTTTGAACTATTACCATCTGGCAGATGGTACAGAATAATAAAAACAAGGACAAATAGCTGAAAAACAGCTTCCATCCCAGGGCAGTAGATCTTTTGAATTATGCTGTATAGTGCAGTGTTGGTGCGGTGTCAGAGGTTTTCGGTTCAATGTGTGGAGGGTGAAGGATGTGTGTTTATGTTTATTTTCTTGGTCATGGTCATGGTGTCCACTGAAGATGGTGTTTGATTTCGTTGTATGAGGTGCAATGACAATAAAAGTAAACTAAACTAAATTAACTATTGCTCTCAACCCAGTCTCACTTGTTCTCCTACCAGATGATCTCTAAGTGGACAATGATTAGCATGATCCCAAATCTTCAAACCAGAAAGCTCAAGGGTGTGTGTGTGTGGAATTCAGCAGAGTCCCCTCTGGCGACTTTCCCAGATTGTAGTCAGTGTCCCTGTTTCCCTCAAGCAAAGCATAAAGAGGAAATGTGATTTTGAGTCTGTTGGAAGAATACAGGTAGACCCAAGTCAAGGTTCACCCCTCTTTCTGTGACCTTTGTACCTCCGACAAACCTTTCATGGTTTAATGATGGTCAGGATGGGTTCCTGGGCAGAAAAAGAGAAGAGATGCGGAAAGCGCCTGGGTTTTTTGCCCTCTGTTAGGCTTTGAATTTGAACTTGTGTTCTGATTCGTTGTCAGACTCCCATGGGGCCATGCAGGGGTAACTGTGTAGGTTGTCTTTTGAGTCCCAGGCTTGGTTGACTCTTGCTGGGTGATGATGTAATGAAAGGGTTTTTGGCAAAATCCTACTACGGCACTGCCTAAAGGAGGTAGATCTTTGTTATGTAGAATACACTGACCCAGGCCTTTATGGCCCATTAACAAAGGTGGGAGGGCTGAATTTCTTCCTCTCTGAGTTTCTACTTCTCTTTTAGGGGAAATATTCTACCTTTTTACCCTGTTTCTCCAACAATACGGTCTCCCCCAATAGGAATGAAATAAAATTAAGCCTCTCCCCCCCCAAATTAAGGCCTATATTAAAACATGTGAAATGGGGGGGATGGTGAGGGGCCTTGCCATTAGGAAGTACTTTTGTTGCACACCCGGATATGGTGCTGCCTGCATTGACCCCGACACGAAGTGCCCCACCAACGCTGAGGTCAACATCCAAGCTGTCGCCACCCGCCCACCTGAAGATGCAGGGGGGGGATTAAGTCACCCCTGAAAAGACGTCCTAGCCATTTTTGGGGGGCTCAAAAAAAAATAACACCTGGCCTTATTATATGAGAAACACAGTAGTTTATTCTAAAATATTTCATTTTCCTACAAGAGGGGTGCGTTTTAAATTCCAACAAGCCAAAAGAAATTGCTTATCTCTGCTTTCACTGAAGGATCCTTGGTGCTCTCTGAGCTTGGTTGCTTTCTTGCAGACATTTCATTACCCAAGTAGGTAACGTCATCAGTGCTATGGATTATGAGTACCAATGATGTTACTTAGTTTGGGTAATGAAACATCAGCAAGAAAACAATCAAGGTCAGAGAGCACCAAGAATCATTTCAACCCTGGACTACAAATCTCCCCTTCTGTTTACTTTCATTGCTAACAAAAAATATTTACTTCAACTTTCATTATTTTTAACCAATTTAAAAAATATTAAATTTCCATGGAGGACAAATATTTTCCACATCAGGGACAAAAAAACCACCTTCAGTTTGTGAGTTGATTTTTTTTTTAAGAACTGTTGTGATTGCAAAGAAAATATCCAATGATAAACTATTTCAGGTCATCCACAGCTAGTCGTGATGATTTAGCCAACATCTCAGATGATAGGCTGAAGATCCAGATGGACTTGGACACTGGGGCGTATCTAATGAAATGAAATTCAATGGAGAGAAAAGTAAAGTCTTACACTTAGGCAAGAAGAAAAAACAAAGGTACACATGTAGACTGGGTGAAACCAGGCTTAATAACAATAACTGTGGGAGGGATCTTGGAGTCTTAGTGGACAACCAATTAAATATGAGCCAACAATGTGCAGCAGTAGTCAAAAAAGCCAATGCAATCCTACCTTGCTTTCACAGAGGGATACAACCAAGATCAAGTGAGGTACTAATACCACTCTATGAAGCCTTAGTAAGACCATACCTTTAATATTGCATCCAGTTTTGGTCACCACACTATAAAAAAGCTGTTGAGATTCTAGAAAGAGTGCAGAGAAGAGCAACCAAGATGATTGAGGAACTGAAGGCTAAAACATATGATGAATGGTTACAAGAACTGGGCTTGGCTGGTCTAGTGAAGAGAAGGACCAGGAGGGACATGATAGCAGTTTTCCACAGAGAGGAAGGGGTCAGGCTATTTTCTAAAGTACCCAAAGGCCAGACAAGGAATAATGGATGGAAACTAAACAAGGAGAAATTCAACCTGGAAATGAGGAGAAATTTTCTGACAGTGAGAACAATCAACCAATGGAACAGCTTGCCCTCGGATGTTGTTGGCACTTCATCACTGGAAGCTTTCAAGAAAAGACTGGACTGCCATTTGTCAGAAATAGTGTAGGGTATCCCGCTTGGGCGGAGGGTTGGACTAGATGACCTACATGGTGCCTTCCAACTCTTTTAACCTGTTAAATTGACATAAGTGTAGCCATTTTAGTTAGTCTTAGTATATATTTGTTTTCTTACTTTCTCTGTGGCACTCATGGGGGGAAGGGTTTCGGGCTTGCCACATTCCTAAGGCGGGAGGAGTGGAAATAAAAGAGTGTTTAGGCTAGGTGGTTCTTCCTGTGGGAAACGAGCTGTCCGTGCTTGGGCCACTTGAGGTGCAGATTTATGACATCAAGCAATGTTGAACTTTTATTGGAGAATGTGACTTTTGGGGGTTGTTTCTAACTTGTAATATTGCAGGGTAATTTTGGGTTGTGTCAGATCCAGAATTACCATGGACTTTGCCAATTTGATGCTTTCCCAAATAAAATAAATCTTTTTTGAAGATGGACTTGGTTATTTTCTTTTTAAATGGATTTAATCACTTGGAAACCTAACATTCCCAAAATATTGGGAAACCAGATCTGCTTTTGGACCAGGCTTTTGAACATGAATGAGGTGAAAAGGGGCTTTAATTATTTCAGTGCACTTCCTAACTGAGGACAAGGTTTTCTTCCTAGTCATTAGGACTGGGTCTTATCTACTCTCTGCCTTGCTTGTTTGATATTCCTTGTTCGTTTATATTTCACCCTTCTTGCCACACTGTTCTCTGAACTTTGGCAAATGGCTATGTTCAGAAATGACAAAGTCCAACTCACTCTGCAATCAATGGAATATGGTGCCAAACACCTTGCAAACCTTCCCAGTGTTTGGCACCATAATCCACAGATTGGAGTGACTTTCCTTTTGGCAAAATGGAAGAAGGTAGGAAAGAATTGTGTGGCATTGGTGACTGAGAAAAACATTAAAAAGAGAGGAGAGAGATACTCAACTTTTTTTCTTCTTCTAAAATAAAGCTCAAACATGTTGTAAGCAGATTGGAAAATTTGCAGATTATATATTAAAGAAAATAAGATGTTTTCAGAATTATAGTGTGCAATACCGGTAGCAACATAGCTATGCATTTATTTTTCAAGAAATCTCATAGTATCTAATTCAGTGGTTGCCAACCAGTGGGCCAGGGACCACTGGTGGTCCACAAGAAAATTTTGGTGGTCCGCATAGAAATATCACCCCCCAAACACCCCCCCAAAGCAATTAATCTAGGCTGCATGGGAACACAAGGCTGAGCCGCCCACATGGCCCATGGGAACACAAAGCTTGCATCACTTGTATTACGAATAACATGAGGTAATGAGGGAAGGTGGGAAAGGGCAGAGGCAGCAACTTGCCCCACTCACCCCATGTGCCTCACCCGGCTGCTTGTTCTTACTTAAGGCCCTGTCACACTGGCCGACGGATGCAAAACATTTGTAAAAAGGACACAGCGGACGAGCAAAATGTT
>BHFT01002965.1:0-25661 GCA_004320025.1 Laticauda laticaudata
TTATCCGCTCTGGTTATGCAAATTTTTGCCCCTTTTGAGAACGGATAACAACGGATGGAACATTTTTCTCGTCCGTTGTGTCCTTTTTACTTACATTTTGCATCCGTTGGGCAGTGTGACAGGGCCTTTAAGTCAGTCAGGGAAGACCCATTGCTACTCGGCTCCCTGCCAGCCCACATCTTGTCAGCTGCTGGGGCTTGCGGGTTGCGGCTGCCGAGTGAGAGTGCAGGAGACGACCAGGAAGCACGAGGCTTATGTTGCCTGCATCCCCCTCTGCCAGCCACCCCTCCAAATGTTTTAGCTGAGTGCGGGCCGCCGCTATGCAAGCTCCATGGGTGGAAGATCCTCTCTCATGAGGCTTGACTCATGTCATTCTCAAAGTGGCAGCCAGCATTCAGCCAAAGCACGCAGGCTGGCAGGTGGCAGAGGGAACGGGCAGCAGGCAAGGGGCACCCCTAGTAGGCAAGGCCCAGCAGCTGCAGAGAATTCAGGCAGGACCCAAGCTGCAAGGGCAGCCCTGGCTTCCCTTCCTCTCAGCCACCAGCAAGACAGGCAAGTGGGGTGGGGAGGAAGCTGAATTGCGCCCTGTGAGAGGCCCACCTCCAGCACTCCTCTGCCACCCCCTTGCCTCTTAGTGCCCTCAAAGTCATCCCACTGCCCGCAGGGGGCGGTACCGTACACTTGGGAACCACTGGTCTACATTATCTCCATTAATCAACTGGGGTCCTATGAAGATACAGTATTTTGTTTTATATTTACATAATTTTACAATTTGACAGTAAGCCATGATAGCTCTTAAATTTCCTTTAGTAGTATTATTCTCTGGAACCAAAGGAACAATCAATACAGCATAATATGCTTTCCTATTCTTAAAATTTGTTAACCAAAAGACTGGTGGCAGATACTATAAATTCCTATTGCACAAAGATTCTTCTATATCTCAGACTGAAGATGTACCTAATTACTTGCTTCAATTTTTTCAAATATTTATTTGTTTTACTATTCCTTGTATTCATATGGGCATAAAGTTTCCCAGGTTCCTGACTTCCATTGTCTAGATTCAATTAAGGACAAATTAGAACTTTTTACTATCATTTTATTTTGCCCAAATGTATCATATATTGTTTTTTTTGCTGTTGGGTTAAAACTAAGGTTCAATAATTGAAGGGTATTGATAAGATGCAAAGGAGATTTACTTAAGTGGCAAATGTTCTGTACATAGTATTTTATGGAACACTGAATTGAATATTTGGCTGTTGTCAACTTTTTCATATACTATGTTTATTGAATGTGGATGAGATTCAGTTTTAAAAGGCAAAAAAGTTTAATTCCCTCAGGTAAAGATATAACACTTTAAGTTTTTTTCAATAAGAATTTATTACAGACATTGATTAATGGAGAATTGCAATACAGATAGAAAAATCTAGACTTTACAATACAATAAAGTTAGGTTCCAACTTTACTGAATAAGGACCCAAATCACAGTATGAAGGAACACTAATTTGTGCTTGAACCATGATCAATTAGTGTGTAATATACAGAAACAAAAAAAGCCAAAATATGCCCTATGGAGATAAAAGATTAAGATTATGCTATACAAAGTGACAGTGAAAACTATAAGTCCCTGATTTCATGGGTTTTACACATCCAGTTTTTCTTATATTAATTTGTTCAAAGCATAGCTGGGCTGAACAATAATAGCACTATACAGTAATTTTGTGTGTGTGCTTTTGCTATATCTTTTCCTTTAGTTTGAGCATATATTGAAGTTGTAATGGAGAAAAAAAACAATACAAACTATTCTGTTCTCTTTTCCTGTTTCATTTTATTCTTCCCCATACAATTCCCCATATAATATGCACCATCCCATGCTGTTAAAATTATACTATGTAAATGTTATGAATTGAAATAAATGTTGGGTAACATTTTTGCAAAAACACATCTATTTTACTTTCTGTTTTAAAGAATCTAACAGTTCTTAAAATTGGTAAGATTGAAGAGAAATTTAAAAGATCTTTCTTTAAAAGAAAATCTGTGTAGATGTAGGAAGATTCACAAAAGTAAAGTAAGTTCCCTGAAAAATATGTGATACCTTTCCTTTAAATATTTCAAATATTTTCTCTAAATTTTACTTCAATTTCCATCAGTTCACAAAAAGGAGTGTCACCAACATATGGAACAAGATCTGGCATTTTGCCTGTTACATGTACAGCGTAAAACCTTCAGTTGGAAATTGTAAAATTACAATTGAAATAAATTGTTTTATGAAGCATTTCTATCTTGCCCAAAAGCATTATTTTGGCAAGTATTTGCCAAAATTGAATGTATGACTGACTACTACTTTAAAAGTATTGAAGAATTTGCTTTTATTAAATTGGAAACAGAAATAGGCTTAATGAAATAAAAATATCCACCACACTGACATTAATACTTCTAAACAAATAGTTATTTCCATAGAAGCAAACTAAATGTACTGATGACCATGTATATATTAACTTTCATGATTAGAAATAATTGTAAAGATTTAAGGCCAATCTTGGCTAAAATCTGAAAGTGGATGGATATTAAGTTGGCAATCATGTAATTCAGACTAGTTGAAGTACAATAGAATTTTAAATGCTCCCACTATTTATAATAAATGGAAGTGACAAAATCCAGATCCGATAAAAGTTCAGTATTTGACACAGATTCATTGTACTTTTATAAGAGCTTAATAATGAATAAAAATAAGCCTTCCAAAAATGAAAATATGTCCTTAATACATTTTCACTAAATGTGCCTGCCAACCAACCAGATCAAGAATCACAATAAAAATAAAATATTTACTGCTCAGAGGCTGTTTTGATTTGTCTTCCATCATTATTTATTCAAGATGCAAAAAAATTAGCCACATGAAAAGTAACTCTAAATAATAACCAGATCTTTTCATTATAAGTCTAACAAAACTGAAGAAACATTTATATTAGATGAATTATCATATGGTATAAATAAACTTCAAAACTTACCTACAGTTTGGAGGTGGGTCTAATGTAATTTCTGCAAGTTCCTTCTGAATCCTTAAGAGAAAAGAAACACATATTAAAAGTTTCCTTCCAATTTTATTAGAGGTAGTTAACCACCGGGAATAAAAAGTTTTAATTACAAATTAAAAGATTATCTCATATAATTTAATATATTTCAGCATTATTCATGGCTATGAAGTGGAAGGGAAATACTTACATAGACAAAAAGTATAGCTTCCATCCCAAAGATCGTGACACAGAACATATTTTTATGATTGTAGAGGTGCTTCTTCTCCCCTGATCACATCTACTCCCCATCTCTGCCCTTTTGGTGCCCTGCACTCTCGTGCAGAAGTTGCCAACTGTTGGTTTGCGGCTCACCTTCTCACTGGTGGTCCGTGAGAAAATTTTGGTGGTCCACAGAGAAATGTCACCCCCGGAGCACCCCCAAAGCAATTAATCCAGGCTGCATGGCATTACAAGCCTGTACCGCCCACATGGCTCGCAGGGACCCTCTCTGCCCACTCACTCTTTACCTGGCAAACTTGCCTGCTAAGTTGTTATTTTTCCTTTTTTTCCCCCCACCAGCTGTTTTGCTGTGCCAGATTTAGATTAGCTAGAAAGTAGGAAACCATTGGATTTCTTGCTTTCTGGATAATATTTAGATCTTTGGCTCTGCTTTTAAGCAGAGCCAAACCTTCCTTAGGACTGAAGCTTTAGTGCAGGTAGCCGATGGCAGAATCATAGATCTCTAAGTGAATCTGTAATTCTATGAGCAATTCAATCTACCTGCCTGCTTTGTCTCATTTTGGATAAAAGTTGTTCTTTTTTTAAAAAAATCAATATTTACAAAAAAATCAATATTTACATAAATATTTATAATATTTACATACAAGCCATGCCCAGCCAGTCACATGACCATCAAGCCACACCCACAAATTAGGCCACATTCACAGAACCAGTTAAGAAATTTGAATCCCACCCCTGCCTGTGTTGGGGGGGGAGGGGGAGAGAGATTAGATCTCTCTCTCTCCCTCCCCCCTCCCTCCCCCCCCTTTCTCTCCCACCAACGTCAGCAAGCCACTGTCAGTCAAAATTCATATTAGTGGTCCCCGGGATTTAAAATTAGGAGTTTGGTGGTCCCTGAGGTCCAAAAGGTTGGTGACCCCTGCTCTAGTGCTTCCAGTTGATCTTTGCAGTCTTCTTGTTCCCACTGCAAGATCATCTGGCCTGGCCTTTCCTAAGGCAACTACTAGCCATGTGAGGTTTTTCTTCCTGAGATTATAGGCAGAAAATAGGTCTTTTCTTCAAGACCTATTTGGGGAGGGAGGGAAGCCTTATGTGGCCAGCAACTATCTCATGAAAGGCCACTGTAGATATGTCCTCTTTCAATTTCTGAGCAAGATGATGATAAAAATTGTGGCAGTCAAGATTGCCTCTGCAAACAGTACCAGGCTCCTTAAAGTGCAGTGGCTGGGGCTTTGGCAGCACTGCTAGGTTTAGATGGTTAAGGCTGCCAAAGATGGCTGGGACTTCTTCCTGAATCGCAGCTTGGAAGCTTCTTGAAACCCTAGAGTATGGTGCACCAAGAAACCCCTGAGCCATAGTGCAGCAAGAAGCCCTTAGAACATTTATGAGGCTGCTTTTCACTCCTAAGGCATGGTGGAGGGTGGCAGAGATTGGTGTATGTGTGAAGGCAGCTGGTGGGAGTTAAAGAGAAAGCAGTCCTTATTTTGGAAGAACAGAGATTCAGGGCTGGAGGGTCCAAGCCAATCCAAGGATTTGGATAATAATGGTAATGGGTAATGATGGTATTGTTATTGCTAAATGATGCAGACAAGTGATGTTGAGCTTTGTGACCATATTTACTAGGAATGGAAATCCTAATCCCAACTGTCAACATAGCTCAAGAATACCTGTAATTTGAAAATAAATGAATACAAAACTTTTTAACTAAATAAGAATTATACGAATCCAGGTTATGTAATGGCTATTATCTTCTAGAACTTAATTTCTTAAACCAAATGCCCTATAACCCCAGTACCCCTCAAACTCCTAGAAAATGTTTCATGAGATAGTCTACTTATCCGCATTTATTTCATCCCTCATAGTGAAATGATTACTATGTCAAAATGAAATATGTGTATTGTATCATATACAGTTCCCTATCAAAGTCTATTTACTTACAAATATGTTTGTATCAAATTTTGATTCTGAGAGTAAAGTTGTTATGCAAACTGGATATCCATTGATTCCCCCCCCCCCTTGCAAATATAGCTTCCTCATATTAAATGCAAATTACACTGGCCTGATCACTAGATTTGAGATCCATTCATCCAGGAGGAGGGAATACGCTGAATGGACCTAAAATTCTTTATCCCCTTCATCTGCAACCTGAGGAAGCCAGCAGAGAAGATTGCAAATGATAATCACATGATCAGACAGCACTTATAACCAACCATAAATGTGAATAGGTTGCCAAGTAATCAAAATGCTAACGTGTAATTGAGTGGAGGATGCCCAGAAGTGGTTTATTTGCCATAAAAAATCCATTTCCAAATAGTCTTTTAACAAGTGATTGTACCATATTTTTGGGATGAATTGACAATTGACTTAACAACTTTAGTTAAAGGATCATCATATTTAATTTTGATCCTACAATACAGTATTTGTATTATTTATTTGAACAGGTATAAGTAATTTGTAGATGATGCAAAACTGAATAATACAGCTAATACTCTAGAAAGCAGAAATAAAATTAAAAACAATCCTGGTAATTTAGAGAAAGGGATTGAAAATAATAGAATGAAATAAGCATAGCATAAACATAAATACAGGGTAGTGGGATGAGTAAAATACATTGAAAATTATACTGACATCATTAATCAGATATTGAATATGAATTGGCAGTATTATCACGATCTTTGCATCAACAGAAATATAGTTTCCAAATTATGGGAAGCCATAAGATCATTCTTGTCAACACTGGCTATATTGTGTCCAGCACTGGGCATCACATTTGAAGAATGTTTTTGTGGAACTCAAACAGGTACAAAAAAGAAAAACAAGGATGATGAGGAAATTGAAACTAAATGATTGAGGACAAAGTAAAAAAAAAAAATTAGGGTGCAGTAGAGCCTTAAGGAAAAAAGACTGAATGAGGTCTTGAGAACTTATTGTACAGAAGAAAGCCACAACCCATTTTCTAACATTGTAGTTTATAGGGTATAAAGTATCTTAGTTTTAAGATAGCAGTTAATCATGGGGGGCTGGGAAATAGAAACAATTATTTGATAGCAGAACCAGTTATCTGTGCAATTAGGTAACCTCTTAATTAGCTAAGACTTACCTAATACTATCTACATTTTACTGGATGCTCTGAAGCAAAAATTATTTGCAGTTTTAAGATATGTTTTAATTTGAATTTCTGAACTGAACAAAATGTTATACATAATGGCTTTAATGTATGCATGAATGCGCCTATGTGTGCATACACGCACACACAGAATAAGTCTCATCAATAAATAATTATGCTAATTCCTGATATTTTTGTATAATTCAATAATTCAATATGTAAATTATTAGATTTAATCATTTGTGTATAATTGTGTATAAGTCACACACAATTAATATTATGTATATCTACCTTAACTTATGTATATCTACCTTAACTTTATGTTAATAAAGATTTCAGAGGTACTGTTTCAGATACTGTTTCAGATAATAGGCAATAAGAAGGCCTTTTTATTAGTAATACCCAAATTGTGGGAATTATTACCTAACAATATTTGCCTGCATCTTTCATTTTATCAGCAGAAAGTCACTTATATTAAATGGTACCAGGTTATATTAGCTAATATAAATGTGCCAATCCCTGACTACATTGCTAACTAATGCAAATACCTTGAATTAGAATTTTAATCTTTTTTTATTTTTAATGTTATTATTATTTTTGTTTTAAAAAGTTTTTTTTTCATTTTTAATTGTAATAAATTTTTGAATTGTAACCTACCCAGAGTTATTGAGTATAATAGGTAGCCTTAGAAACGGAAAACAAATAAATAAATGATATAAATCTTTGTGTAAACAGTGTAACATAGATATTCCCAACTTTTTTTCCTTTAAATTAATTACTGCATGATATCAATGGTTTAGATTATCTTGAAAAACTTCACAAAAACTGTGAGTTAGCAAGATCTGTGGCTACCATAGCACATTTGACATCCTTATCCTCCCTTGTTGTCTGGATAATTAAATATACTATTACAATCTCATGAAATGTTGTTTCATACTGAAAATATAAGATTTTGAGCAAGAATTTCCAAAATCTTACAAAATAAAAAATAATGCAGATCTTTTGCAAAACATGGTACATATATTCTGCATTTTATAAGCAAAACTGGGCCTGGAATCTTGGTTATTGAGTGAAATGGTCATTAAGCAAGATGCCATCTGACTGCTTCATTCAATGACAGCTTCATTCAGCGACAGCAATTCCAGCTATAGAAATTAAGTGACCTGATGGGGAGAAGGCATAGGTTTCCCATACATTTCAGAAGGGGCGTCGTTCTTACCTGAGATGCTCCTTCTCAGAGGGTGGAGATAGGATCCAGACAGTGTGGGATGACTCCAGTCTGCTTGCTCTTTAGACTAAGTTGTTTAAACTAAGGATACACCTCTTCCACCCCAATGATCCCAGTTTTTGATGAGGTCAAAGCAATGCAAGTTGATTGTCAATGGCAACTATCCCCCTATACCTGCACCCCAGACCAGATGGTCTCCAGGGTGGGGTGGATCCTATCTCCACCCTCTGAGAAAGAGCGTCTCAAGTAAGACCAGCGCCCCTTCTCCAAAGTGATGTCAATAGGATCCAGACAGCGTGGAACATACCAAAGCTGATGTCCAATGGATGGGACTCTGGCTGGTCCTGAGTCTGTGGTGCCGAAAGTACTCTTTGTAAGACCCGTCCTCCAAAAGCAGCTTCTGCCAAGGCAAATAAAACATATAATGCCTAATAAAAGGTGAAGGTGATGACCAGGTTGCCTCTCTACAAATTTCCTCCATCAAAGCCTGCGTGGCCCATGCAGCAGTCATGGCTGCTTCGCATGGAGTGAGCCTTAATCTGTCTTGGCTTGGCAAGTCCTTGCACTTCATATGCCTTAAGTGATGCATCCTCTAATCCATCTATCAATGGCCAATGATGTAATTTTCTGTCTCATTGTAGTCGGTTGGAACTACACAAACATGGCTTCTGTCCTCCTGAAAGCTGCAGTCCATTTAATATATATATGGAGGGCCTGCTTTACATCCAACATGTGCCAGACCCTCTCCTGGGCATTAGATGGTGCCAGGCAGAAGTCTGGCAAGATCAATTCCTGAGCTCAATGGAAGTTCATCCTTGGGGATGACGGCTGGGTCCAACCATAGGACTATTCTGTTGGCATGGAAAACACAGAGGTCCTCCCTGACTGATAGGGATGCCAGCTCCAATATCCTCCTGGCCGATGTTATGGCCACGAGGAAGACCACCTTGTAAGTTAGAAAATGTAGGCTGACAGTTCTCAAAGACTCAAAAGGTGCAGTCGTAAGTGCCTGAAGCACCCTGGATAGGTCCCAGGTGGGATATGTACATACCACTTTGTACCACCAGCGGTTTCAAATTGGTGGAAACCTACGTACTACCGGGAGAAGAAGAAACCTACGTACTACCGGGAGCTGTGCTAGGGACTTCCCGAAAGTTAATACCATTGAAAGGGCTGCCACCTGTCTGCGAATAGTGGCGGGGCCCAGGCCCTTATCTAGTCCAGCCTGTAGAAAGTACTTGGGCCACTGTTGCTGAAATGGGCTGAAATTCCTTCTTCATACACCACACGCAGAAGGCCCTTCATGTCGCATTATAAATTCTGGTGGTCAAAGGTGTTCTGGCTGCCTGAATTGTTCTAATCACCTAGGAGGAAAAGTTGTTCCCTGTCAGAATTCTCCTTTCAAATGCCAGACAGCAAATTGGAGCCACTGATGCTCTGGATGGTCGATTGGCCACTGGCTGAGGGAGATCCTTTCATGGGAAATCTTCCATGGTCTGGTTATTGAGAGACCCACCAGGTCCGCAAATCATGGAAGTCTGGGCCAATGAGGGGATATAAGAACTTCTGCTTTCTCTTTGATGACCTTCCTGATCATCCCTGGGATGAGTGGAAGTGGGGGAAAGGCATAAAGGAGACCCTGCAGCCACTGCCACCAGAGCACATTGACTCCTTCCACCCCATTCTGGGAATCTCGAAAAAAACCTTGTCAGCTGACTATTTGAAAGAGTTGCAAAAAGGTCTACAATCATAAGACCAAAACAGTCTGATATCTCCTTGAACTGGGCTGGATGCAGGCACCACTCAAATTGGTTGACAATGGACCTGCTCAGCCAGTCTGCCTCACATTCTTTATTCCTGAAATGTGCTCTGTCTTGGTGGAATCTTGGTTCTTCTCCACCCAGTGGCACAGATGTCCTGCCTCCTTCATGAGGGGTTTGGAATGGGTACCCCTGTTGGTTGATGTGGGCCTTGGTGGTCACATTGTCGGTAAGGAGGAAAACATGCTGTCCTGCAATCGTGTCCTTGAATTCCCTGAGAGCTAGATAGGCTGTTCATAGTTTTAGCCAATTTATCTTGTGTTTTAAATTTATAGCTGACCTGCCCTCAGCCATTTGCTCTTGAAAATAAGCCCCTCCAGCCAAAAAGACTGGTGTCTGTCGTAATTGTTAGATGGCCCTGCTCTCTGAAAAAAACACTCCCTGGCCATTGCCAGGGACATCTATCAAAGTAAGGATGTTATCACTTTTGGTAATACCCCTTCCACTGTCAGTGAATTGCTCCACCCTATTATGGCCCCCAGGTGTAATAGGTGGGTGGGTGGTGTTAAATGGCTCTTGCTCATGTTGATCGAGAACCCGTGGTCCTGCATGTCTGCATGGTAATCCTTAGGTCCTCTTCTACTTTCCTGTGCAATGACAATTGGATTAGAATATCATCGAAGTAGCATTGTATACAAACTGGAATGGTTCTGAGATGGGCTATCAATGCCGCCAAAATCTTGGTGAAGGTTCTGGGTGCCAACACCAGGCCACACGGGAGAGCTCAGTATTGCAGATGCTTGCCCATATAGCAGAATCTCAGCTATCGATGGTGATCTTGGCAAATCGGTATGTGCAGGTAAGCTTCCATGAGATCAATGGATGTCAAATAATCTCCATCCCTGACACTCTCTAGGATTTCCCTCCCTGACACTCCCTAGGATGGATTACAGAGTTTGCATTTTGAATTTTTGCTATATCAGGTAACAATTCAGTCTTTTGAGATTGAGAATTGCTCTCCAACCCTCTGAGCTCTTTGAATGATGAATAATGAGTAAAATCCATGCCCCTGCTGGTCTTCTGGAACTGGCTCTATATCCTGGATAGCCAGTAAATGCTGAATAGCGGCTTCCATTAGGTTTCTCTTGGTGGCATTGTTTGAAATGGGGCTATGGATAAAAAACCTTGGTGGACTGGATAGGAATTCTAGGGATAGTCCAGACCTTGTTGTGTCTGGTACCAAACGTCCATTGTCGCCTGCTCCCATTGGTCTGCAGAAAGGCTTAGTCTGCCACCAATTGGAGCAGTATGGTAGTGTCTTGGGGCAATGGAAGGAATGATTGCCTGTCCCTCAAAAAGGCCACTTATTTTGTGTTTGGTACTTGTTCCTGTCTTGAAACCCCTGGGATGACTGAAATTCCTGTCTCTGATCAAACAAACCTTGAGTACGGTGAAAGTTTGTTCTGTAGTAAGAGGCACGAAAGGCCTGACAAAAAGATGATGAAAATCTGCTATTAGGTCTCCATGAAATAGACGGCAGTATTTTCCATCTGTCCCTGGCTTCCACCAGAACTGGTTCTCAGGACCCCCCCCCCCCAAACAGTTTGTTCCCTTTATATNCCCCCCCCCCCCAAACAGTTTGTTCCCTTTATATGGAGCCGATGCTGTATCCATCATTGCTTGGTGTCAGCCTGCCAATATGTGAGTCACAGGAGGCATCAAGTCATCACTGCCGATGCTATAGCCCTGGAAGCGAACTTCACACAGTTAAGCGTAGCATCAGCTGCATACTCTGACACCGCAATCACCTTATTAAAGTCTTGATGGATCCTGACATCATTGACAGGCACCAGCTCCTGCATCTGGCAAAGCCAAATCAAAGGGATCCTTGTGAAGGCCACTGCTGTAGCAGCTTTCACACCCCATGCAGCAGTCTGATGTGCCTTACGCAATGCCAGCTCGGATTTTTTATTGCCCGCTCTGAGTACATCATCAGCATCATTGAGCGTAATCGAGGACGATGCAAGCGCAAGTGTTGGTTCGTCCACTTTGGGAATTGTGTCTGCCAGAGATATGGCTACATTATAACATTTTTTACCAAAGGAAGTGCACTTGGGTAAGACCCTGGCAAGTCCAGCTGTCACTGAGCCATATTAAAGAAAAGTTTTGGAGACGGAATCACCTCCTCCTCCTCCATTGGTTCGGCAAAAATAAGGACACTGGGCTCCGTTAGGGTTTGGCAAGGCAGTGTCTAAATCTAGCCTAATCACACTTTTGGACTTAAAAAGAAGTGACTTAAACATGGGAGTCCTAAAATGCCCCTTAAAAACAGGTTTATCTGGGGCCCTCCTATCATCCTTGGATAAATCCTGGTCAATCTCACCTTCCTATCGAGCACTCTGATTGATTTTGGTAAGAAGAGACCGGAGAATATTGTTTTTTGAACTCTGATAGATCTCTCTGAACTTGACAAGGTATCCATTGGCTATGTACAATTGGAGGCCTGTGTATTATGGGTACTGGTTAACAGCCTTGCTGAATTCCTGCCACTTACCTTGTTCAATTGCTTCTGATATCCATCTTTGTACCTCCTGGGGCATAGGCTGATCACACTCACTTGGCGAAACCCCACTGAGGTCAGAGTAAAGGTAACCTCTACTGGAGAACCTGTTCTCTTTCTAGATAAACCCTCCTCTTGCAAAGGTGTTATATATGGCACAGGATCGATGGGTCCCATCTGTAAGGTTCCCCTGCTGTGAGAAAAATCTAGTTCTTCCATACCTTCTGGGGCCCAACCTTGGGGTCCTGAACTATCCCTATGACTCACTAGCTGAGATAGTCCAAAGGTTGTCCTGCTTGTCTCACCTTTCCAATGAGGATGGAAAGTCCACAACTCTGACAAAATACAGGTAGGCAAGAAGATTCAGTAGTTATAGAGTTAATCCTTTGAAGCAGGCAGTGTTCTTGGCAGTATCACACATGCTGCCTGCCAGTCCGACAAGATAAAAGTAACATAAATCATGAAAAGCTGTCAGGAAACAGAAATACTCCGAAAACTCCACAGCAAAAACTAACACTTTGTCCCGTACGGAGCTCTCAGAGAAAGCACACCCACTTTTATCTCCTGGGGTGTGTGTCAGTCACTCATCTCAGTCTCTGATTCGTCCCCGCTTCCTGCGTTGCAGCTCACACTTTTTCCTGCGACATTGTCTAGCATCAAGCCAGCATTCGTCTACTTGATTCTCAGTCAGAGGCTGCTCCGATATGCCCTCCTCCTTCTCCTGATTAGCCTCAGGCTTTCCCTCTCGGTTATCTGCTGACACCTGAGGCACAATCTGGGAGGAAGGCATTGCTGAAAGAGGAAGGTCCTGGGGAGGAAGGCATTCCCAATTCCTCCTCTTCCCCATCGTCCAAGTCTTCTTCCTCTAACAATGCAGGCACAAGCCTCAGAGCCACAAACACTATCCCTCACCGAGGTCCCTTCCCCGAGTCTGATGATCAGGACGTGGTTTTCAAAGGGAGCTGAGCATGGAAGCTCCATATAAAGTGCGGGGCGTGGAATGTGGAAGCATCCACCCAGGAAAGGGCCTCCGGTCCATCCCCCCAGCCTCTAGATGAAATATTTTAAATTGACTTTTCAGCCAGCGGGAATCCTGAATACTGACCACCGTGTCGTCAGCAGCGTATCATTGTCGGGTACAGGTGGAGGAAGTGCAGCAGCGGGAGAATGGAGAGCACACGAAGGAACCAGAAGGGAATGGTAGAAGACAGGATGAATGCGCATGGAGCACGGTAGGGTGAGCCGCTAAGCGACGGGATTGATGACTGCCTCAATAGGAAAGGGACCGATGAATCAATGGTCCAGCTTCTTGATCAGGCGGTCGCCCCATAGATGTTTCATGGACAACCACACACCGGTCTCCCACAGCCAGCGGGGCGTGATCGGCGAGAGTGATCCGCAAACCTTTTATAGTCCTCCTTAGCCCGTAATAATTGCTGTTTAATCAATTGTTGAACAGAATGCACTTCCGACAAGAATTCCCGCATCTCGGTAACCAGGGAATCCAAGTGACAATGGAAAAAACCTCGGGTGGAAGCCCATTCACGTAAAAAGGTGTCATTTTGGTGGAGGTGTGCTGGGAGTTGTTGAAGGCAAACTCCACCAGAAGGAGATAAGCCACCCAATCGTGGTGGTGGTTTTGTCGGTGGTTGACAAAACACCATAAATATTGTGCAAAAATGCCAATCACCTTCTCCGTCTCACCATCAGTCTCCGGATGGTGCGCTGTTGACAAATACACCTGCACCTGCAATGCGGTCATCAGGCTCTTCCAAAATTGAGCGGTAAATTGGACACCGCGATCCGAAACTACCTGTCCAGCAGATCATGAAGAAGGAACACATACTGCAAAAACAACCGGGCAGTAGTACGGGCCAACGGTAATTTACAACATGGGATAAAGTGGGCCATTTTGGTTAACATGTCAACCACCACAAGTACAGTCGTAAATCCAGACGAAGAGAGCAAATGTGTTAAGAAGTCCCTAGAAATTGCTCCCCATGGTCTTTCTGGAGTCGGCAGATGTTGAAGAAGACCAGGAGGCACACCAGTCGTGGCTTTCACTTGCCTGCATGGTACACAGGATGCGACATAGGCGTGGACATCATGCCGGACTCAAGGCCACCAAAAAGTCACGTGACAAGATGAAGGGTCTTAAAAAACCCGAAATGGCCGGCAGCAGGTTGTCATGACACTAAGTCATAATAAGGGCGCAAAGCGGCCCCGTGGTACGTACAACTGGCCCCAATGTCAAAGTAAGCCCTCCTCCAAAGTCCATGAGGAGTCAGGTCCAATCTACCCCATCCTCTGCTACGACTAATTCTCCAGGCGCTGCACCTCTCGCACCCGAGTCCTCAAATCCACCGGTTCCTGTACTACGGCCAAGATTCCGCTGGCACCACTGTATGTGGAGGAAGGGGGTCCTTGGGCAAAGGTACTCAGGTTTGTGGGACAGAGCATCTGCTCTCCGATTGTGACCACTGGAATATGGTCATAAAAGTTGAACCCAGCAAAAACCAGCGACCACCGAATCTGCCGTTGGTTCAACTTCCTCGCCGTGGACAAGTGTTCCAAATTCCAATGGTCCATCCGAACCTCACCTTGTGCTGGCCCCCCTCAAGATGATGTCTCCAGGTCTCAAACGCCAACCTTGATAGCCAGCAACTCTTTTTCCCAGATAGTGAAGTTGCGCTCAGAAGGAGTGAGTTTCCGGGAATAATAAGCGCAGGGAAAAGAGGTGCATTATCTGCCGGGGCTTGCAACACAGCCCCAATAGCCACGTTGGATGCATCCGTCTCCGCCACGAAAGGACGATGCGGATCAGGATGCCTCAGGACAGGTTCTGCGATGAAGGCCTTCTTTGAGGGCCTCAAAAGCCTGTTGTTGCGGGGCCCCCCACTGGAACGAGATCTTCTTTCAAAGGAGCTGGGTTATGGGACCAGTCAGCTTGGCAAAACCCAGGATAAAGGTCTGGTAATAGTTAGCGAACCCAAGAGGCGTTGAATATCCTTCATGCGACAAGGGGGTTCCCAACTACACAAGGCCTCCACTTTTACACGGGTCCATGGCGATGCTCTCGGAGAGATGATGTGCCCCAGGAACTCTATGGAAGTTGGAAGTAGAGGCATTTCTCCAGCTTCGCATAGAGTTGATGCTCCCGAAGACATTGCAAGACCAGACAAACGTGTTGAAGGTGGCTCTCCCTGGACCTGGAATAAATCAAAATATTGTCCAGTACACCACAATGAACCGATGTAACATGTCCTGAAACACATTGTTCATCAGGTGCTGGAAGACACAGGGGCGTTGGTCAATGCAAAATGGCATCATCACGGTGTACTCAAAATGGCCGTATCGGGTGCCAAATGCCGTCTTCCATTCGTCCCCCTCTCGCATCCACACCAGATTGTAGGCCCCTCGAAGATCGAGCTTGGTGAAGACAGTGGCCTCCCGCAACTGCTCCATCAACTCTGGAATGAGCGCCAAGGGGTGACTATTCTGCACTGTGATGGCGTTCAACCGGTGGTAATTGCAACACAAGCGTAAATCTCCCATCTTCTTAACGAAAAGAATGGGAGCTGAGAGAGGGGATGACGATGGCCAGATGAACCCTCGTGCCAAATTCTTGTCCAAAAAGTCACGGAGGGCGGCCAATTAGGGCTCGGACATGAATACAGATGTCCTTTGGGTAGTGGGACATCGGGCAGAAGGTCTACCGGGCAATCATATGGCTGATGCGGGGGTAACCGGTCCGACTCCTTTTCACTGAACACATCCGAGAAGTCCAACAGTTCAGGAAGTAAGGAGACGGCAAAGGTGGTGACGTCCTGGCCAGCACAGGTGTGGCGTAAATGGTCCACGCACTGTAAACTTGGAAAGGAAATGGCATTCCGTGACCATGCCACCTGAGGATCATGAATCCAAAGCCAAGCCATGCGGAGGACTAATGGAGATGGAGATCCGCGGTGATACAAAAGCGGATCACCTCCTCATGGTCACCAATGACCAGGCGCAACCAGGCTGCCCACCAGGTCACTCTAAGCAAGCTCCAAGTGCTGTTAGCTTGCGATCATCAAAAGAGTGCTTTAAAAAATGCTCTGCTGTGGCACAAATTCAAAATGGCAGATTCCATCCAAATCTCCAGCGCTGTTCAAACAGTGATCCAGCCACAGGCTAAAGACCAGTACTCACCCAGCAGTGACTGTCCTCCTTTCAACTTTCCTGTTCTCAAAAGCCAAAAAATGGAACTAAACTCGTAATCCAAACATGTCTGTTGAGCAGCAGACTGAGTCATATAATTGACTGTTGGGGACAAAGAGGCATGTCCTCAGTTTAAACAACTCAGTCTAAAGAGCAAGCAGACCAGAGTCATCCCACGCTGTCTGGATCCTTTTGACACTATTCTGGAGAAGCCTGTTTCCAATTACCACCCTGTTGGTAGAAGGCCTGTGCCTTTTTCCCACCCTACATGGCGAACAATTTTGAGCAGGATGATGTTCTCTAACAATTTTCCTTTCAGAAAGACAGAAATTCTGGTGTTTGGTAACATATTCCCATCTGAAGCAGCTGAAAAGCTGGCTTTCTATAATTTCTTTTCCTCTGGGGAATGGAAATACTGGCATTTGATAGCAGTTTTCCCAGGGTGGGTTGAAACATTGGTGTTTGCTACTGCTTTCCTGCCCTGAGGGTAGTGGTGGAAATGCTGGTATTTGCTAGTTTTTCCTCCTCCTAGATGCACAGAAATATTGATTTCACTAGCATAGCGAAAACGATAATGAACACCAGAGTTCTAAAAAGCTCAAAAGGCTGGAATTTGCTCATATTTTCTCTTTCAAAGGGGCAGAGATTCTGGCATTCACTAGCATTTTCCCCTAGAGTGCTCAGAATGTTCACATTTGTTATAATTTTTGCCAGCTTGGAGGTTCATTCCTTTAGCATGTGAGAGGATATACCCTTACTGCTTGAAGTGCCAATGAGCCCTCCACCTGAAATCTGTCCTAATGGTTTCCCCACTTATTTTCTCAGGAAGATGGCAGAGAAGATTGTAAATGGAGTTCCCATGATTGCAAGGCGGTTGACAATTAGTCATAAACATGAACAGGCTGACATGCCCAAAATGCAGTCATGTGAGCAGGGTAGGTTGGTATAACACATATAGGTCATAAACCACCATTCTGGGGCCGTTGTGACTGTGAACAATTATTAAATGACTGGTTGTAAGTTGAGGACTACCTGTAACCTCATATAATACTAGCTGTGTATTAATATTAGTTATCTGGTACCTATACCCAGAGCTACCTATACAATCTTTCCAAAAATGGAAAGGTTGTCCCTAGTTCATGAAATAAAATGGGTGTTGGTATAATTACCTGAGAACACCCTTTCTATCTATGCTGCAAGAGAGTCCAGGAATGGGTTAAGCTCCTCCTTCTGACATCATAGAGCTGAGTACTGTTAAAAAGCCAGGCCTGCTGGCTGGCCGGACCATCTTTCAGGGGCAAGGATTACTTGACAGACGTAATGTGTCTCTTGGAAGATAAGAAAGAAATTAATTTTTTCAACCCCCCCCAACCATCTATAACCATGTATAGTGGGGGACTGGACTGCTCTTTGCAGTGTAGATAGAAATGGCATTTTCAGGTAATTATTACCAACGACCATTTCTCCGATACACTGCTTCTGAGAGTCCAAGAATGGGACATTAACCAAAGCCTGAATGTCCACGAGAGGCAATGTCTGGTCTAGTCAATATGACTGGGAGAACAACTGTTGAAGCAACCTCCCGATCAAATAATGCTGGGATGAAGCAACATGAAATCCAGTGATAAATGCCATATAAAATGGCAAAGGCGGAAGCCTGCAAGTGGTCTGGTAGATCCCGCGCGAGCGTGATGCCTAAGTAGAACCAAGAATGGCGGAGTAGTAGCCTGCGGGCACTCGCTAGTGTGAGTGGACGCATGTTGACACGTTCTGGGAATCTGGCTGGATGGAATAGAAGTTGGTGGTGTGTATTGGCCGGTTGGATATACATGCTTCTAGGTCTATACTCGGTACCAATTTGTTCAATACAGTCACCTTGTTGTCCCCAGGAGTGAGAGGGAATGGAATGACACAAACATGGGCTTTCCAAGATTTTCGAAAGGATGCTGCCCGTTTTAATGAAATCCGAATGGCCTGCTCATCCATTGTATGCCACCTGTGTTCCAATCAATGTTGTGGTTGGGGCAAAATTAGTCTGGGCAACACAACATCTGCAGCCTGGGTGGAAAACCGATCGTTTATCTTAGGGACAAATGTGAGATTCTAACCTAAAAACTACCGCTGTTCTTGATGGAAAAGACACAGGTCCTATCGTACGAAAGTGCTTGCTTGAATTAAGGAGCACTCTCTGGTCCGTGAGGGTAAAGGCCACTAAGTATTGTACCCTGAGGGACAGCCATTTGTAGAGATACAGATCTGAGGGGCTCAAAGGGGCTTTGTTAGGAGCTGTTGTAACACTTATGTGATTCCCAAGTGGGAAACCTATGTATCATACAGGAGGTTGAGGGTTAGATGTTGCCTCCATTAGGACCTGGCGCACCAAAGGGTGATGGGAACGAAGAAGCAATATTCCCCTTCTTCCCCCCTTCCCACGTATTCCCTGTGGTCGCCGTTGCTTCATCCGTCGCCTGCCCATCCCAGGATAGAAACAGGGGAGAAAAAGCTGCTACCTGGTGGCAAAAAGCATTTAGGGGCAATCCCTTGTCTAAGCCCTCTTGCTGGAATATTAGAACCTCTTGCCTACCAGAAATCGCAGAAAGAGAGGTCTCTGGCCAAAGGCATGCCCAAGGAGCAAGAATACCCTCCAAAGTCGCATCATAGAATGCACATGGTAGACGGCTTTTTGGGAAGCTTGATGAGGTGGGTCGTTACCCTTTCAGGAAACTTGGAAGCCCTCATAAGATGCTGCTCAAGCGCCAAACAGTTAAGGTGAACCACTGGGGGTTCCTGGTGAAGTGAATGCCCCAAGGGGTGATCTTGGATGCCAGGATCTTGCATGGCTGGGCCACAGGCAAGTTCACCATATCTGCATGTCAGGGGTCTCTGGGCCACTGGGGCGCCAGGAGAATAGCTCTGCCTTTTTCCTCAACAAACTTCTGAATTACAGCCAAAGATAATAGGAAGAGGAGGAAGAGCGTAGAGGACCACCCGGAGGCCCATGCATTCAAAGCCGCTACTGGGTCCCTGCGCACTCCCTGGGTCAGAAATGGTGAAGAACCTGCCCAAATGGGCCATTCTGGGGGGATGGCAAAAGAGGTCACAGTTGGAGGATCAAATAGCAATAACAAGTTTGAAAACAGCAAGGGGTGTAGCTCATTCTGTGGACAATTCAACCAGGTTGGCCCTGGGAATTATTGTCGACTCCGATATATGGTCCACCCTGGATTGAAAGGAGTGTCTTTCCCCCACCTCCCAGGTGCTCTGCCTCTCTCATCAAGGGGCCTGGACCTTGGTTCTCCTTGCCCCTTGGTTGACAATTGTGCCCTTGCGGCGCACATTGTCTGTCATGACTAACACATGGTAACCAGCCACCTTTCGGAACACCTTTCAAACACTTCTGGAAGTGTTTCAGGGTTTAGAAAATAGCCCTGAGTTCCAGCCAATTTAATGGGCACATCCTTTCTTGATTGTGACCAATACCCATGGGTTATTTCCCTCTCCAGATAGGCTCCCCAGCTGTGGAGACTGGGCATCTGTGGTGGGGCCAGATCCTGTTTGGCTCCTTGCAGGGAATGACCCCTCTCTAGAGCCTGGGACTGCCCACCATGCCAAAGGACCTGAGAAAGGAACCTGTACCCTTATGATAGAATGGCTGGTTCCTGCCTGTTGAAAGGGGACAAGAACCATTGGAGTTCCCAGGCATGGAGACGGGCCCATGGGACAATCCCAATGCAGGAGATCATCTTTCCCAGGATCTGGGACAGTAGAGAACAACAGGACAGTGCTTCTGATGCTGAATCTGACTGATGTCCACCGTGAAGGCTCTCCCTCGGTCTGGGGAGAGGAACAACTCACAAAGTGACGTATTATAATCGCCCCAAGGTGAAGCAACTTAGTCATTGAGGAAAGATGACTAAGGTTGATCAAGAACCCGTGGTCTCTTAGGCTTTGCAATGTGATGTGAAGGTCACGATGGCCTGAGTGGGTCAACGCAATTGGATGAGTACGTCATCCAGGTAAGCACTGGAACCTCATGGGGTATGGTGTGAAGCGAAGCTGCAATACTTTCTTGAGGACCCTTGGGGCCAACGGAGAGATCCGAAGGGTAATAAGCCTGGTAATGGAAATGGTTGTTCTGATAAACAAAATGGAGAAACTGACAAAGGATGTGGCCAGATAGGAATGTGGAGATAAGCCTTGTGAGGTCTATGGAGGAGAGGAGGTCACCCTCTTGAATGCTCTCAAGGATAGAATGCAAGGTCTGCATTGTAAAAAACCTGTATGGTTTTTTACATAAATTTGTAATAAGAATTAAGGTCCAAGATGGCTCACCCTCTCCCCCGAGGCCGTTGTGATCATGAGAAGCAAGAATTGAAGTCTTCCCTCGTTGTTTCGGAACCGCGTTTGAAACGGCTTGTATGTAGAACAAGATGGATTGGATTTGCTGATTCTTATAAGGGCTATTAAGAACGGTCCCTGGAGGTGGGGCAGCGAATACCACATGGAGGTTGAGGAGAGAAACTTCAGTTTGGAGGCTTGACCCACCGTCTCAGAGAACCCAGGTGTCCGATGTAAGACTCCCCCATCTGGAGGCGAAGAAAGCCAAATGGGCTTGATGAGGGGGAAGATGGGGCACCCATTTTGATTGTCGGATGAATGAACTCCTCCCTCGAAAAGGCTGTTTACCAGGGGCCTGTTGCTGCCTACTGGAACTCTACGAGCACTGTCTTGGCAGGGCTTCGGTTTGAGTTCCTTCAGCAACAGATAGAAATCTGCGATCATGCGTGGTTTCGGTCTGGGCTCCGCCACTGGAGCACCCCAGCTGGCTGGTTTCGGGGCAGCCCTCCTTGTGAGGTGGTGCGAGTGGTCAGACTACGAGCAGAGGTTGAGGAGAGCTGCATACTCCTCTGCCATGCTGGCATTTATTTTCACTGAGGCGTTGCATGCATGTGGTGCAGAATGGCCATCACTCAAAGAACTCGACCAGGGGAAAAGAAAATTGGCAGAAGGAAGTAAGTAGTGAAATTTTGGCTGAGTGGGTTATTGTAAAAGCAACAACTAAGGTTACCTTTGGAATTTACTTACAAAAAAAATACATGCGCTCCCAAAGAAAAATCAGAAGCAGCGAAGGAAAGTGAAAAGGGAAAGGTTTTGTTTTTTTTTCTTTCTCCCTTTCCCTATACTGACTAAGAAAAGACTTAAATAAGAAATTGGAAAATCCACTTTGACATCACAGGCAATTAAGCATAAGTAAACAAAATGTCAAAGGGATAATAAAGATTTCTGGACACTATTTTTTTTATAAGCAGGGAGGCGGGATAAAAGGGCAGGATCTGGAAAGAGGGAGGAGACTGCCTGGAATTAAAAGAATCTGAGTAAACCTCAATAAGAATTCTAAAGATACATTTTATTGAAATTTTGTAAACTAAACAGTAGAACCCCAGGGAGAACATGAAAAAAGAGCAAAAAGTGAAGTGTATTATGGATACTTGGTGATCTTTGGATCTTGGTTATTGCATTTGGAATGAATAAAATTAATTGGTGGTTGTTTAAAATTTATATCATGAGTCACTACTTTGGATGAATTGAGTGGAACTTAAAAAGTAATAACAGATTGCAACAGAAAGGGAGGGGTTCCTTTTGGCTTCATTTTTTCATTCTTAGAAAAAGGAGATTTGGAAACTATGAGAAACAACAAGAAATGTCGCAAAAACGAAGAAGCTGGGACAAAAGAAGAAGCCTCTTTGAAATAATTCTATTGTGGGGAAAAAGAAAGGGGGGAAAGAGAATGGAGAATTTAAGACTTAACACAACAACGAAAGTGATTGAAAAATAAGTATAATATTGGGGAAAGCAACAGGAAGAGGGGAATACAGAAAGGAGAGAAATATAGGGTAGAGAGACAAGGAGGTAAAAGGGGACAGAGAGAGAGAGGGGAAGAAGAAAGGAAAAGAAGTTACAAAGGACTAGGACAAAGATTATAGAAGAACAGGAACCTATTTAGAGATAATGCCGGTGAAAAATTTAATTGAAAAAAGGGATTCTGTAAGAATACACAAGATTGTATTGTTATATTAATAATAGAAATACCTTTAGAAATTGGCAACAATGTATGATTAAAATCAGGATAATGAATGGTAATTTGAATGAATGTTTGTTAATAAAATATATATGCGAAAATAAAATAAATAGAGAAATTGAATTAGGAACGGATAGGAACATTTTAATTACTTAACATTATTAAAATATAAGTGAAGAGGGGGGGAATAATTATGGAAAGCTTATATTGCTCCCATAGAAGTATGATATTTAATTGAAAAGTAATGTTAAAGAAGTTAAGATTTTTTAATGAATATTATATAATTAAAATTGGAATGGAATGGTGTTGTTTAATTACATATATTTATAATTTTTTTCTTTTTTTAAAGAATATAGTGTCTATTTTTAAGAATGTACCGACGAATCCGAATGGAAGTTATTGTATTATATTGAATATTATAATTTTAGGATAATATTTGAAGCCTAAATAAGAAGTTAAATTGGATAAACTTAAAAGATATAGGCGTCATACTCCAATTAAGTAAACAACAGAAGAAACTTTGTTTAATAAGAAAAAGCTAATAGATAATTGAAACAGGACAGACTAAAATATTAATATGAATTGAGACGAGATAATTAAAATAAAATTGAGAAAATAAAAAAGGGAGAAGCTATGCGTAAATGTAAAAAACAGTAATAAGATATGGAATAGAATAGTAAAAATGAGAATGAAATTGAACCTCGTGTCTGTAATGAAGAAATGTAACACCGGGATTAATGCTACTTTCAAAAAAGAATGTTTATTTTGTATTTTTTTTTGTAAAAAACTCAAATAAAATCTTACAAAAAAAAAAAAAAAGAACACTGTTCTTGGCGAGCAGGAAAGGACCTCTGACCTCTAGAGAACCAAGAGCTGGTTTCAGGTCTGAAAGACAAGGGGCAAAAAGTATGGCCCAGGGCGATACTTGGACCTTTTCCCTGCTGAAGAGAGGACCTTTCTCTTGTCCTTGGTCTCTGTCAAGTATGGTTCAAGGACATCACCAAATGGGATCAGCTCCATGCATGGGAGATAAGCTAACTTCCATTTACAGCGGGAGTCAGATTGCCAGTTGCGTAGCCAAAGTAGCCGCCTGGCTGCCACTGAAGAAGCCATGCCCCTGGAAGCAAAATTGACCGAGCAAAGAGTGGTGTCTGCCATAAACTCTTATTAAGATCTTGGTGTGCTCAAAATTCGGTGGCTGGGAGCCTCTCCTGAAGCTGGTGAAGCCAGCACAGTTAAGATATTGTAAAAAATGAGGCTGCCATTGATATTCTAATCGCTCAACCCACTGCCTGGGGAGTGTGCTTGAGGGTTTGCCCAGACCATTTGTCGTCTGCCTTGAGCACATCCTCTGGTTTGGTGGGGGTGCCTGAGGAAGAAATGATGCTACCACCAGAGCATCCACCAAAGGTACCAGCAGGACATTGGCCAGGGAGCCCACATTATAGAATCGTCCATCGTGAGCAGACGGGTGAGGCGCCGCCCCTGGAGAGGTGCACTGTTCCTTCACTAGATCAAGGAAAATCAGTGGGGAGGGGAGGACCTCCGTATGCACCACTGGCTTGGAGAACAACAAATCAGTGTGGCCAAATGTGGTAGCCTGTGGTTCTGGGGCCACCTCCTCAGGGCGTAGCTGTGCAGTAACCAAAGCCTTATATAACAGAGGCTTGAATAAGGAAGGCCTGAAAATCCTTGCTAAGGGGGGCTGATCAATTCTAAAGTTCTCTTCCTCAGACATATTGAGGTCTGTGAGTTTTCTTTCCTCTTCCTCAGAATGAGTAGAGCGACTATGGTCAGAGGCCTTGGAATAGTTTTCCTCTTGTTCCTCCCCCCACTCTGAATCAAGGGCTGAAAACAGAACTGCTGCCTGGGAACATCCTTCTAAGAGTGGGGGACCCCTTGGGGAAACCTCTGATGTAACAAGGACATGCCTTCCCCTTGTGGGTGAAGGAATTGTTTAAATCCTTCTGCTAGGCCCTGCCTTATGGTCACAGAGAACATTTCCCTAAGGTCCTTGGGCCTATTCTCCTCAGGACATAGGCCCACAGCTGTAGGGGTTTAGATTGCTTCAGGCCTAGGCCCATGCCCCCCTTGAGCCTCTTGACCACCGAGGAAGGAAGGGCCAGGCCCCCAGGTAGCCTACTTAGAGGAAGGCCCTGATATGCTTAGGTCCTGGGGAAACTGTTCTTCCTCCATTCTCTCTGGGGACCAAGCTAACAGGTGACTGTGAGCAGATTAACCTCCCTTGGAAGAAACTTCAGGGCTAACGTGCACTTCCCCAGAGTGAGAAGCATGTTGAATCTGGGCCTGCATCTGAGCCTTTTGCAAATTGTTCCTCAAATGCTGCATTGTAGCAGCCTCTCTGTTAGAAGAAAGGCCTCTTTGTCTTTTCTTTTTCCTCAAAGGGACTTGGAAGTCTTGGGAATCTTGGAGTTTTTTGGGGCCAGGTTGGGGGGGGCTTCCCTCTCCATCTAACAGAGCAGACACCAAGCTGTGAGTTTCCCCCACATAGGAGCTGCCCGTTGCCTAGGCCAGGCAAGTCAGGAGACTGTGAGGCCTTGGGGAGGCACTTTCCCCCAAAACAAAATGGCCGCCTGGCAATTCTAAAATGGCTGCCCACCATGTGGAGTGGCCCTGGGACAGCCTAGCCGCCATCTTCACTCCTTAGGCTCTTACCAGGTCCCGAGAGATTGAATTAAGCCGGAAAAGCTGAGAAGCGGCAGGAACAAAACTCCTGAGTCAGCTGTAAAGCAGCTTAGCCGGCAGTTCCAACAACGAGGTTGTCATCAGTGGGGCTGCATGGGAAGTTCCTCTGAATGTTCCCTGGTTCTGCAGTCCTTGCGCAACAGGGCCAAAGCCTCAGCGCTACAGGAGAGTGGATCTCTCCTGGAGACAGCTGGATTTTAAATTTATTGCTGTCTCTTTGAGTTCCAACTTTTCCTTTAGCTGTTTAAAAGTACTTCTTCCAGAGACTATACTCTCAGACAAGAAGCTGAGCCAAAAGATGGGTGAGCCAGCTAGAGGCTGGCTTTTTATACGGGCAGACTCAGCTCTATGACATCAGAAGGAGGAGCTTAACCCATTCCTGGACTCTCGAAGCAGCATATAGGAGAACTTCCAGTTTGCCTTTCTCTAACAAAGGCTGAGCAAAAAACTGGGGACACTAAGGAGAAACCTCAAGGAGAAGTGTCCTCAGAAATCAACTCAGATGAGAGACAGAAGCACCTCCAATGCCTGGATGCTCTAAACAGCTCATCGGGAGAACTTCCAGTTTAATATATTAGGTGAACTATAAGTGAATAATAACAGGACTATACCAGCAAAGTCTTTTCCTTCCATTCATTAAATCTATATTCTCCATTTAAAATGTAAAGCCCATGTCACACTGCACCAATGGATTGAAAGAGGATGTAAATTGGAGAGAAACACTTGCCATCCGTTGGTTAACGCGATGCATCCGTTCTGTACTCACTGCGT
>BHFT01002966.1:0-35851 GCA_004320025.1 Laticauda laticaudata
ACGGCTTGCCTGCCGGCTTGTAGCCAATGACGGTTGTTTGATTTAACCGCCTTTTGGCGGCTCTTTTGGATTGGTTCTTTGTGATCCAATCCCTATGCTGGCTTTTCTAGCCAATCATATTTAGAGGATTTGGAGTAAACTATTTTATACAGAACATTAAGCATGAAAAGAAATCCGTTTTGAAAATTAAGCAGGAATTATTTGAATACAATTTGCCATCCCATCCAACAAACTTTTCATGTTTAAGGACGACAGTTTGAAGAATGTAGACTGATGACCAAAAGCCAACTAATATTCTTTCAACCTTGATTTGTTTATCCTCATTAGTTTCACGTTACTGTGGGAAAATTCATTGTTAAATATTAATAATGCTTCCAAGGTCAAAATTATAGTAACTAAGCTAAGTAACTAAGCAATATTTTGAGTTCCCATATCTGGAGACTTTTGCATTCTGTACAAGTAAGTTAAGGTGACAGATCTCAAACAATGAAGCTTCCTGGAAAGCATAAACGGAGTATTTGTTATGGTACAATGCTCTAAATTCCTGCACATGTGATAAGGATATGTATACACAGAATTCTAAACACATTACATTTATGCAACGCTCATCAATTTATCTTGCTGGCATTCTTTTCCCTTTTAATGATAGGGTTTTAAAAATATGTTCTAATGTAGTGATTATGCAACTTTTACTGTTATGTAATGTTTTACAGTTATAGAATGAAAATGTTATCACTTCTTGACCTGAGAAAATGGAAAGGCATTTGTAGGCAGGCAAATGGTGATTTTTATCCATATCTATTCCTTTTATGAAAAGGGTGATTTAATCCAAGTTTTTTTGCACTCTTTCAAGCTGTACCTTGCTATTCAATTACTTCTGATTATTTGTGATTGTCTAGATTGTCTGTCCATAACTATATCAGCCTTGGAAGCCATTTTTTTTTAGTTTTCATAAATTCAAGCTTGAGTCACCAGAGACAACATAAGACATGTCAGCCAAGTTCTGATTGCTTTTGATTTTTCCAAGTATCACACTGTGGTTTAATATATTTAATTTACAGATGTACCAATAAATAATCTGATTTTATTTCAATTAGTATTGAAAAATTGGTTGTTGCAATCCAAGTTATTCTCAACGATTTTCCCATCATCACAATTTAACGTATCCATTATTTCTTTATACAACCCTTCTGGATAGGCCTTAAGTGCTGACTTAATATTTCAAAATTAACCAATCAAATACAAAAAAGCAGAGAATATGAATTGTAACAGACTTCATTTTCCAAGGCTCAAAAATTCAACTTATATTACTATGGCCATTAAGTGAAGATCTGTTACTTGTGAAAAGAAAACATGACAGATCTAAAAAAATATTAAAGCACAGACATCTTAGTGCATTAATGACTAATATATATATTGTCAGAGCCGTGACTTTCACCATTACAACATATGACTGTAAAAGCTGGGTCATTAGAAAGGCTCAACAAAACAAAAATTGATGATTCTGAATTGTGCTTGAGAAAATACCTCGGCATGCAAAACAAAAACAAAAATATTGTGTTAGATAAAGAAAATCTAAACTGTTTGTTAGAGATAGCAATAATGCAGATTCTATAAATCTTAAATACTTTGGATATATCATTCAAAGACAGAAGTCCCTGCAGAAAATTCTGATGCCTGGAAAATTGAAAGCTGAAACAAATGTATCAATAATTTGATGAAATGGACTGGTAGACCAATTTATTAAGGGCCATCACAATTTGTTGTGGTCTATACAATCAAATTTGTATAATCAACAAAGGAAAAACCAGAATCTTTTTGAAGGTTCCTTGCCTTCTCCATTACCCACTAGTTGCTATTAGTGTGATCTCAGAAATCTCCATCTTTTTTGAATGTATCTTGTTTACATTGCATTTCTTATTCATTCTTATTAGAGCTATGGTGACGTAGTGGTTAGAATGCAGTATTGCAGGCTAACTTTGTCCACTGCCAGGAGTTCAATCCTGATTGGCTCAAGATTGATGCAGCCTTCCATCATTCCGAGGTCAGTAAAATCAGGACCCAGATTATTGCGGGCAACATGCTAATTCTGTTAACCTCTTAGAGAATGCTGTAAAGCATTATGGAGTGGTATATAAATTTAAGTGTTATTGCTATTATTCCATGAATTACTGAAATCTGGATCAGAGAATCTCTAAGATTAGCGCCTGAGGTAAGTGCAGCTATTTAGTAGTTTGAAAAATAGGATATCCCTTGTTCTGTCCGGAAAGAAGCACGTGAGACCGGGTTCCAAAGAACAACTATTTTATTTAAACTCGCAAGGCAAAAGATACAAAAAATAGCCCAAGCCGCGGCAGCCCATTATATAGTGGCTTGCCTGCCGGCTTGTGGCCAATGACAATTGTTTAACTCTTCCCACCATTTGGCGGCTTCCCGGATTGGTTCTTAGTGAACCAATCCGTAAGTGGCCTTTTCAGCCAATCAGAATGAGGAACTTGGAACCTACCAAGTTCCATAAAGAACACCCCCCCCCCTTTAGTTCAGTCCAATGTGGGTGATATAGTCACACAGGTAGGTGGGGCTTTTTCTAGTCCTAGTTGACCTGCGCGGCTCAGTCTTGTTTTGGTCTCCATGGAACCTCCTGGAAGGGTGAGTCAGCCATGCCGCTCCCGCCTGAGTCTCTTGGGCCGGTTGAGATGGCTCCGGGGCCACTCCCTCCTGTGTGACCGGTTGGTGAGCTGGCCTGAGCTCCACCTTCCAGAAAGCCTCGCTTCGCCTCTCCTGCTCCCGGACTTCTTTCTTGGGTTTCAATAACGTGAGTGCTCTTTTTGTTTGGTTAGATTGTCGTTTTGCAGAGATTGTTGTCTTGTTATGGGAGGTTCGTCTCTCCCTTTTTTATTTATTCTGTACTTCCCACCCTCTTGGGTTGTTTTATGTCGGAATTATTATTTTTGGCTTCTGCGGCGGTGTTTTGCGGTTCGAGGTGAGGGGACGAAGCTGCGTCTATGTGCCGCTTCCATTCCCTTTCCATCGTCCAGAATTAGTCGGTAGGACTTGGGCCTGTGATTTGTTGTGAATGGAGGCCTGGAAGCCATAGAGAGGTCCCACTGTTAAGAGTTCTTGAGGCCATAGACTAGGTCGCCGATTTCGAAGGAACGGTTATTTTGCTGGAGGAGTCGGGGGGGTTGTTCCAGGTGGTAAGTGGGGTAACCTGTACCAGGTAGGGACCGTTAGGTTTCTTACCATTTAAAAGTTCAGCTGGGCTTTTAGTTGTTGTGCTACATAGGGTAATATGTTGCAAGGTTAGTAGTCAGTTTAGCTTTATCTCTGCACGTCCTTTCTTGCCATTCTCTCTAGGCCCTCTTTATTCAATACCGTATATTGTGGTTTCGACCGCATGCCCCAAAACACCATTTGCAGTCGGATGGCCGAGGCATGGTCTAAGGCATGATGGATACCCTGGGCAGCTAAGATATTGTTCAAATTGCAAGGCTGAAATGAGGCCCATTATCCAAAACCAGTAAATCAAGTAGCCCAGTGCATTGCAACACAGTTTGTTGACTGTTAATAATAGCCTCGGGATAGTGGAAGCCATGAGGATTGACTTCCAACCAGTTACGAATATGCATCAACCAATCAATTAAAAAAAAGTATGCCCCTTCCGTTGGGCCCAGGCAAAAGGTCAATATGTACTCTAGGACCATGGACCGCTGGGAGTTTCCCATTCCCTTATTGTACCTGTGGGGGGTAGGCCTCACATTTGACAGTCATGGCATGTTGCAACCCAGGCGTGGGTCAAATGTCTTTGCTCCAGTCCTGGCCACCAGAGCGTAACTCCTGGCCGAGGCTTCATTGACTATGCCTGGGTGACTTCCTCGATGCAACATGCCACGAGACGTCTTCTCTTGGAGGCTGCTCGGAATTACACCCTGTCACCCCATTAAAATGCACCCCTTTTCATAGAGCAGAGTCTAGTCGGTTCTGGCACAGAAAGGTTTAAAAGTCTTCAGTTTTGTTTTCCTCCGACCAGCCTTTACCTACCCAGTTCAATATGCACGCCATCAAAAGTCTTGGCTGTGGCTCTCGCGAAGTCGGCTGCATTGTCAGTGGTAGCTCTGAGCAGCGTCTCAAAGCTGAAATGTAGAGGTTGGTTGGAAGCATGGTCGTCCTACTGTGACGGGCAACGGGGAACGGCTAGGCGTCGGTGTAGTGGAATGGCTTTGCCGGATTGGTGGAGCAACGATGTAGCGACATAAGGCGGCGAGGAATTCAGGACCACCTTGTCATTCTAGGTGGACAGAATGTTCGGGTTGGCTTGTTAGCTGCTAGGATTCCAAGAAGAGGCTTGTGATCGTGTTACGATAGAATATAAGGATCTACTGTAAAGGTACTCCATGGAATCGTTTGACTCCGGCGATGATTCGAGGGCTTCCCAATCAAGTTGGCTTAATTGATATTGTAGTTCCAACTTGGAGCAGCGTCTTTGCGAGATAAAAGGTGACCAGTGCCTCTCTGCCGCTGGGAGTGGTGACTCAGCGAATAGGCGCCGATCCCAAAAGGCGAGGCATCACAGGTGGACGCCAGAACAGGGTATGCTAAACTGCATTAGAACAGTGTTCTGATGTAATAGGTCCTTGAACCTTGAGGGCTTTTCTGTTTCCCAGTGGCCCCCATGTCCAGCGGTTTTTTTTATCTAGCAGACGCAGTAGGGATCTGCTATTGTTGCCTTATGGGCAAGGAACACGTTAGGTTTAGAAATTTATGAGGCCTAGGAACACCTGGAGATCGGTTTTGTTTTTGGGTCTGGAACGTCTTTGGATTAGCCTTCACTTTTTTTTCGGTGGGGTTGAATGCTTGTTCATTGATTAAATAGCCCGCAAAAATTCGACCCGGTTTTACGGGCCAGTTCACATTTTTCCCTCTTCACTTTGAGGCCTGGACCTTTCCTAAATCTTGTAAGACTTCTTTTAAACCTGGTCTCTAGCTGGTTGGCATTTTTTTGCTGAGACCAGTTACATCGGCGCGAAGTATGGGACGACACCTTTTGATTCTGTTTTGCAGGTTTCCATGAGGCCTTTGGAACACGCCTGGGGCTAATGCTAACACCGAATTGGAGGCGGTTACATTTGGTGCCCCTCTATTTGTTACTATAGTCTGTGCCTACGGACTGTAATGCCGAATCAGGACAGGGTAGCTGTTGATAGGCCTGTGCCTTAGGTCAAGGCTTTGCGAATATTTTTCCTCCCCCTAGTGAGATTTGCACGTAAATGTTGCACTCTACTTGGCACTGAGGTTATGCCTCTTTGTTGAGAGCACATTGGTTAGGTTGCCTTATAGCCTCCACAGATGTGCACTGACCCACTCGTGGCTTCAACCAGGTGTGACGGATAGGGGTTTCCCACCTTGTGTCGGTCGATTTGGTTCTATAAACCCTTGAGCTATTTAACTTATTTAAGCTGCCCGTCAATTTTGTTTTTACGTGCCGAATGAGACGCGCTGGCCTTTAAATGGATGGCGGGCTATTTTTGGGTCTAGGCCAAATTAATTGGGGTCCCTATGTACTTGCTTCCCATGAAAAACTCTTGGAATCTTGGAGCAGGCCTTGCCTTCCCAGTTGTTGTAGCGATGCGGTTGATCCCGGTCATCCTGATTGCCAGGGCGCGAAACCAATTAGATCTTTAATAGGGCTAGGGCAGTCCATGGTCGATGCTGGGTCAGAGGCAAGATTTCGGCGTTGTTGTTTAAATTCAACTAAAAAATGTCCAAGGCCTACTATGGATTCAATTTCTCTGAAGTCTTCTTAACACTAGTTTTTGTTTCTGTAGTCCTCTCTGTTAATGTATCGGGATTTAGGCGCCGGATGGTATTCCAGGATACCATTTGATAGGAATGACCCTGGAGTCGACTTTCCCATCTCGCAGAGTCTCCCCTTCAATGCTCACCTCTATCGAACCTTCTTTCGCTTTCCCCCTGGGCATTGCCGATGGTGATTGAATCTGATGCGTTTCGTTCCCTGTTCACCCGTTCTCTTATTGAGGTTCCATCTCTGCTGCCGGCTTGTCTGTCATCATGTCTGGGGCGGGATTTCTGTCACATTGTTTTGGGACTATAGCTCTTTTTGATGCGGCAAGCACCCTTCAGATTGTGCCCCTTTTATTACAAGGCTCCTACCGATGTGCCTCAAGGCTGCACAAAATTGCTATGGTTTCATCCTCCATCTGGCCTTCCCTCTTGTAAAATCATGCCTTTGATTAAATTTGAGATTATTCATTGTGTAGTGTGCTTGCGAGCATTCAGTTCAGGTCGGACCAGGTCATCTGTTTGACATTCCTCTGGGGTTCCCAGTGCCTTCACCATTTTGAATACAAGCCGGCGTCCTCAGTGTGTAAGGAAGACAGCCCTTCTTCCTTTGGTCTGGAGATTTTTCATCTTGTTGCTTTCTAGTAAACATCAGAAAGCGGACTCTATATACAATCCCAATCCTCCTCATCAGTATTGAAGGGTGTGGCGGCGCGTTGTTAACCGCCATCTCTCTCGCATCGGTCCAGATCACCGCCGTGCTTCGAGCGGTCTTCACCTTTACGACAATCCATCTTCGTCGCCAGTGTTCCATCCGAAAAGAAAGCGCGTGAGACCAGTTTCAAAGAACAACTATTTTATTTAAACTCGCAAGGCAAAAAGATACGGAACATAGCCCAAAGTCACAGCAGTCCTTTATTATAAGTGGCTTGCCTGCCGGCTTGTGCCCAATGACAACTTGTTAAACTCTTCTCGCCGTATTGGCGGGCTTCCCGGGATTGGTTCTTAGTGAACCAATCCGTAAGTGGCCTTTTCGGCCAATCAGAATGAGGGACTTGGAACCTACCAAGTTCCATACAGAACATCCCTATTTTGTTATTGGAAAGTAAATCGAACATTTCCATCCTCTTGGCTGCTGCTTTGTTTTCCATACCTGCTTACAAACTTCAAACAGTATTTTAACTTCTAAGAATATAAACAGCTCTGCTAGAATTTCATCAACTCTTGCAGCTTGATTATGAGCAATATTTTCTAGGACCTATTTAACTTCATTTCTAGCTCTAGTTCATTGATCAAACCTTTCTAACCATCATCAATTTTACAATCTTTTTGGCAAAGTTCCTACAAATATTTGCACCTTCTTAATTTTCTTTCTTCAGGAGAACTTTGTGTTCTGTATTTACATAAAATAACAGATAACAGATAATCAGAGTTGGAAGGGACCTTGTAGGTCATCTAGTCCAACCCTCCACCCAAGTGGGAGACCCTATACCATTTCTGACAGATGGCAGTCTAATCTCTTCTTGAAAGTCTCAAGTGATGGTGCTCCCACAACTTCTGAGGGCAAGGTGGTCCATTGGTTGATTGTTCTCACTGTCAGAAAGTTCCTCCTTACTTCCAGGTTAAATCTCTCCTTGTTCAGTTTCCATCCATTATAGCTTGACTCTTATCTTAATTTTCTTAAATAAATCTCCTGTACTTCCCCTCCAAATGTTATCCTCACTCTCTGCCGTGTTTGTTTAGATGCAATTCCTTAGATGTAAGATGTCTCTTTTAATTTAATTCATTCAATGTAGCTATGCAAACATTACTGTCTCTGTTGCCTTTTTAATTCATCCTTTCTTTAGCTATTTTCAACATATCAGCAGCAAGCCATTTGGCTTTCTTTTACATTTTTATATTACACTGTAGCAAACAAGTGCATAATCCTTTTATTTTAAAATGTTCCTTCTGAAACAACCACACAAGCATTTATCAGTCTATTCAATTTTAAAGGAAATGGAAGTTGGTTGTTTTTTTCCCATAACTCTATTTCTATATAGTACCTTGTGGATTATAGCTCTAATCAATAGTATGCTACAGTTTACCTGCTATAAACACAAATAGTAGAGCAAAAAACTCGTTTAACCTTCTTTTACTTTCCCATATGGACACTGCAATCCACTGATTAATTACATACAATTACATAATAAACATAGAGGTTATTATAGTGCATTCAACACAAAATATCCTACAGAGCTATAAATGACTATGAAAAAAAAGGGTTTAACAGTGTGTTGGAACTCAAAAAGTATTTTCTGCCTAATATTTCAGACAGAGGCCTCAAGACTTAATTGAAACACTTTGAAGTAGAATCTGTGTTTGTGTAATGTAAGGATACATCAAATAACTTTGAGAAGGAAGCAGAAAAGGGCCAACTCTTCTTTTGGGGAAGAAGAGATCGTAATGAAGGCAGTTGGCCATTTTTTTTGAACATTAGATAAATGTTAGTTATTAAATTAGATGAGACCATTTTGAGGACCTTCCAATCAATACATCAGTAATTAATTATACCTTGGACTGCTAGCATTATCTCTTTCACTCTTCGGTACTGGCTTAGCAAAATGGTTAACTCTTCTATGCGGCGATCCTATAAAGGAAAAGATAACAACATTAAATTTAGAAGAGTATCAAAATAATCAATCACAGAAAGTGCTATGTGAAACATGTGGTTACATGAATCTTTTTCTAGTCTTCAAATCAAAGTTGTTTCTGTGGTTTGTTGCCAAGTGATAAAGGTATATATTTTTCTAGTTTGGTCTTAATCAGATACACAAAAAGGCAATGTGTTCTTACTGCTGGCACCAGCATTCACTTTGACATTTGGAAAGCTGTGCTTAAATGTTTGTTTTCTTCCTTGTAAAAAGCATTTTTGCAGCCATATTTGATAAAATGTATATAGCTTTTTCTGTTTCACTTTTGCTGTGACTGCCTTACCTTTTTTCTTTTGCATATCTAATAAAGTTAAATAATTATTTTAACAAAAGGTGTTAAATTTTAACAATTATTTCAGCAAGTGATTACCAGACAGAAGAAATTTAACTGCTGAGGGAAGATTTGTATTTGGAAGACTTGTATTTTCTCCTTCAACAACACCTTTATTCTGGTAACATTATCTTGACAGAAAACAGCTTTAAAGCTGTGTAGCAAGAAGCTCTCAATTTGCTTTGAAAAAATAATTCAAATAAATAACATAGCTAAAATACTGAGAAGAGTGAAATTAGAAGAAATATAACCACTTCAACTGCAACAGAAAGTAGGTTAGATCAAATAGTGAATTATTTAAAATTGCATTAGAATGTTTCACTCTTATTTCTTTCACTACTAAAAAGACAAGCTTTTATTACAAGAGATTCTTGGTTAACTTATTCAGTGACCATTCAAATTTGCATGGGCACTGAACAAGTGGCTTCCACAATTATAATATTCCCAAATGTTGAAGTCACAATTTGCTACCTTCTTGATCAGCTTCCAACAAGCAAAATCAATAGGGAAGCCAGCGGGAGGTTGCAAATGGCACATGTGATGTCCAGAGGTGGGCTTCAAAATTTTTAGCAATGGGTTCTCTGCCCGGTTGCTGGATGGGGGTGGCTCTCTGGAAGCTGGCAACGGGCCCATTCCGGGAGGCCTGTTTTTCACCCTCCCGAACCTCCATGCGGGTCCTGCACTTAGCTGCATCCAAAATGGGCTGTGTGGGGACTTCTTGGAGGGGCTGGGCAGGGTAGGCAGGGCCAACCAAAAGTGGGTTTTGGGGTTTTCCCTGAACTACACAGAATCTCCCGAACCCCTGCGAACCCCCAGTAGCCCACCCCTGGTGATATCCTCACTGAATGATCCATAGTTACTCTCTTAATGCAACCAAGAGTGCCGGAATTACTATCATTAAATGGCACAGTCAATTACATCACACTTCACTTTTCAACAGCAATTCCCAATTCAAGTGCTGTTGTTAACCGAGGATTATCTGTAATAGGGCTACACAATGTTCTGGATTTGATTTTGAAGAAATGCTTTTGAATACAAGAGCCTCATTAAAGTAACTCTGTAGGTAGTTTACCCCATTATCCTTTAAGACTTTATGGCAGGTATGGAAGTGTCCAGGTATCAAATCCTGTGATAGCAGATGGGTGCTATATTTGTGCTCCTGTCTTTTCTCTACATCCTCTTCTGAATAAAATCTGAAATAATGCGATCTATCAATCTTTCCATCTATCTACCTATCCATCCATCCATCCAAAAGGTCTGTCTGTCTTCCTGCCTACCATCTATCTCTCTGTCTGTCTGCCTGCCTGCCTGCCTGCCTCTCTCTTTCTCTCCATCCATCCATCGATCCATCCAACCATCCATGTTCAAAGCGCCGACCTCTCAGGCACATCGGAAAAGTAGAAGCAAAGCCAGTCTAACAGGGAGGGAGGGAGAGAGACAGAAAGGGAGACCTGATGTATCAGATTGAATGAGGCCTAGTTTAGACTGAGACCCTTTTCCACATTGAAACATCTTTGCCAGCACACTGAAATCTCTTTGGCTTCTATTAAAGGTTTTGTGGATGAAACATGGTCAAGACTATCAGGAAGTTCTCACATTTTGTTGAGGCTTTAAACAGGATCCATTGGAACAGATCTCCACCCTAAAAATTACTTTTCCTCAATGTATTACAGTGCCAATTCTGAAGAAGGTAAAAACAAAATGTACTGGTAAATTATAAGAACACACACACACTCTCTCTCCCTTCTAACCCTGCTGGAGCAGGTGATTGGATGAGAATAGATATCTCGTTATCTTTCAGAAATGCATGAAACCAAGGATGAAAACCTCCTAGAATGCATATGGGTCAATATAAAAGAAAAAAAGAATGACATGGCCATAGGTGTAAGTATCATAGGCACCCAATCAAGCAGAAAACATTGATGTCCTTTTCGCCAGCCAAACTAAAAACATATGCAGCGAAACACACAACAATAGTAATGGGAGACTTCAATTCATCGTCGATATCAATTGGAAAACTAATTCTGCACCAAGTGAAAAATCAAATAAGTTCCCAACCAACCTAGCTGACAACTTTGTTGTCCAAAAGGTAGAGGGTGACTAAGAGGGACAGCCATCTGACTTAACTTTACAAACAGAGAAGAAGTGAATAGAGGGAGTTGAAAACTGCCAGGAATTGGGTCGAGAGTGACCATTGTCATACTAGAATTCAACATAACACAAACAAAACGAACAGAACATAAGGACACCAGAGTCTTGGATTTTAAAAGAGCTAATTTCAATAAACTCAGAGGGAACTTGGAAAGATCCATGGATGAAAATCCTGAAGGGGAAAACAAGAACTCTGGAAACATCTAAAAAGTATGATCATAGAAGCCCAACCAGCACAATACACTGAGAAAGAAAAACAAGAAATCCAAGGAGAAACCAGCATAGCTGCACAAAGATCTCTCTGGCAAATTGAAAGAAAAAAAGGACAAGTACAAAAAATGGAAAGAAGGAATAACAACTAAGAAAATATCAGCAGATAGCCAGATTCTGCAAAGAGTAAGTCAGGATATGCAAAGGTTCAGACGAACAAAGACCTGCAACAAAAGTCAAAGATAATATAAAAAAGTTTCTTCCAACATAAATAACAAGAAAAAAAATTCAAGGAAACAGTCGGTCCATAAGAGAGAAGATGGCAAGGAAGTAATAGGCAACACGAGAGAAAGCAGAACTGCTTAACTCATTCTTGCATCCGTCTTCATGCAAAAAAGAAACTACAGCTCAACCCACAAAAACGTAACTGTAAAAGACAGGCCAAGAAATAAACGTTAAAATAAGCAAAAAAATAGTAAGAGAACACCTGTCTGATCTTGATGAAAAACAAATCACCGGGCCTGATGGATTACATCCCAGAGTTTTAAAGGAGATGGCAGAGTCATTCTCAGAACCACTGCACCATATCTTTCAAAAGTCCTAGACCACGGGAACTACCAGAGGACAAAGAAAAGAGCTGATGTAGTTCCATCTTCAAAAAAGGAAAAAAAAAACCAGACCCAGGAAACTATAGACCAATTAGCCTAACATCAATACTGGGAAGATACTGGAAAAAATAATTAAAAAACAGATCTGTCACATCTAGAAACAAGTCAAGTAATAACTAGCAGTCAGCATGGGTTTGTTAAAAACAGATCATGCCAAACTGATCTTATTTCATTCTTCAACACAGTGACTAAATTAGTAGACCAGCAAAATACTGTGGACATAATATATTTAGATTTCAGCAAGGCATTTGAATAAGTAGACCACAAATTACTTCTTAGTAAGCTAGAAAAAAGTGGAATAGATAGTAACCACATTAGATGGACTCGCAACTGGCTGACAAACCATACTCAAGAGTAGTCCTTAATGGGTCTAAGTCTCCATGGAGGGAATAAGCAGTGGGGTGCCACAAGGTTCCATCTTAGGCCAGTATCTTCAATATCTTCATTCATGACTTAGATGAGAAATAGAAGTGGAATTTACAAATTTGAGATGATACTAAGCTGGCAGGAATAGCTAACACTAAGAAGATAGCTCAAGATCCAGATGGATCTTGACAGACTAGAACATGAGCCATATCCAACAAAATGAAATTCAATGTTGAGAAAGAGTAAAGTCCTACACTTAGGCAAGAAAAACCAAAAGTACACATACAGACTGGGTGAAACAGGCTCAATTAGGCTTAACTGTGAGAGGGATCTTGGAGTCTTAGTGGACAACCAGCTAAATATGAGCCAGCAGTGTGCAGCAGCAGCCAAACAAGCTAATGCATTCCTAAATTGTATTAACAGAGGGATACAATCAAGATCAAGGGAAGTACTAATACAACTCCATAAAGCCTTAGTAAGACCACACCGAGAGTACTTCATCCAGTTTTGGTCACCACATTATAAAAAAGATGCTGAGACTCTAGAAAAAGTACAGAGAAGAGCAACCAGGAGGATTAGGGGACAGGAGGCTAAAACATACAATGAACGGTTGCAGGAACTGAGCTTGGCTAATCTAGTAAAGAGAAGGACCAGCGGAGACATGATAGTGGTCTTCCAATATTTGAGGGGCTGCCACAGGGAGGAAGAGGTCAAGCTATTTTCTAAAGCGCCTGTAGACCAGACAAGGAATAATGGATGAAAACTGAACAAGGAGAGATTTAACCTGGAAATAAAGAGAAACTTTAGTATTATGAGATTTTTAGCAGCAACATAAATATAAAATCTTTAAAAAGAGACAATGCAAGCTGCATGCTCTTTATCCTCAGAAGAACTTATCTTTCCTTGAGTTGGATTGGGTCAGATCTAGCAGTGAGCAAACAAGAGTCATGAAGGTGTAACTGCAGTTGCTTGTGAGCTATTGAAGGAGTTTGTGCATGTCTCAAAGAGGAGTGAGAAGGGAAAGTGGCTGTCTATACATGGGACGCAAAAACATAAAGCTTGTTGGATTCAGGATAAAATTTTCTTAACACTAAATAAGCAATATTCATAGCTGCATGATCAACAACTACATCGTGATTTAAATTTTTGATACTCAACATCTTTTAATTAGGAGTGGAGAAATGCAGAATGGAAAGGAAAGGATATTCCTGAGCAAGGAAGGTTTTTTTTTCTTTTAAAATCTCTCTCTCTCAAAGAGATTTCTGAAGGAATATGGCTGAATGAAGATAATAGCTCAACAGACATGTGGAGCCAACAGTTGCAGAAATTACACAGGGGCTGGCACAGATTGTCTCATACTATCCTCTCTGGATCAAAGAGACAAGAAATTGCTCAGGCTGTTTCTCCTTATGGTTGGTTGCTCCTCTTCCTCACAAAGAGATTGCAAGACAGTTATCTCTGGCGATCGCGGTGATTGGGGTGGTAATAGTGAAACTGGGAGACAGGGGAATTAATTCATATTTGTTCCAGCTGCAAATGAAGTCTTTCAAAGTTTGTGTACCTCCCTTGCTACCTTTTTCAGAAATTATCTTTTACCTACTTTAAACAAATTAAGACACCTACAGGGTGTCAAGGCTGGAAGTATGGGTGAGTGCTTTCAATCTTCAATATAAGAATATAAAGGTTTATTTTTTATAAATAATTAAGAACTTAAACAGCTGAAAGGAAGACAAAGTTTTGGCTATAGAAAATTTTAAGGGGTCAGAAAATTCTGAAATTCAGAAAATTGCAATTACTCTGAGATTATTTTTTTTAAATGCTTGTGGGAAAGAAATTTTGCTTTTGAGATTGGACATATAAAAGACAAGTAATTTGTAACAGTGTTTACACACATCTTTGAGGATCTGCATGGGGATCTGCATCATGAATATGTCAGCTTTGTTGGGTCTTCTTGAGAACACTTGGTTCCCAGGTGAAGATGTCATAGAACAAGCTATGCAGCAAAATTAATTTTCTGAATAAGAATTTGTCACCAGATATTAAGAGAAGACTCAATAAGGCTCTATAAATTACAAAGAAAATATAAATGATAATCCCAAAGAACAATTGCAATAATTTACTTTTGTTAGATTTACAAAAGAGGACTGTTTAAAATGCTGAAGTAATCTGTAACCAGGATCAACAACCATTTGAATGGATTACTGAAAAAGACTCCTGTACAGAAGGAAAAAGTTGATTTATTCGACTAAGGATAAAATGGTATACATTGTCATTTTGGGTGGTTCTTTCTGAATTTACTGAGATTTTAACTGGAAAAATATGGTACTGGATTTGCTCACATTTAAAATTATGTAAGGATTCTTTCCCTTACACCTACTTTAGGTCATCCTAAATTTATAGAAGTTAAATTGGCTTTGTATTTAATTGCTTTTTGAAAATTTAAAGTGAGGACTTGGTCTTTCTAAAGGAGCAAATATTTCTCTTTGTTATACTAAATGTTAGTCTTTTGTTTATATTAAGATATTAGGATTACTTTAAATATATGAAATGTGGATGTGCTTACAGTCTAGAGATATGCAATGTATACTGTAGAGATAAGGTGCTTTTTGGAATGCGGTATGTTGGAGCTTGTTTTTTGTAAAGAACTGGTACCTTTCAAATGTGGGCTTTCTTTTATTTAGATTACATTAGGATAGTGGAACCATTGTATGGCTTTTAAATGTTATATATGATTCTGTTATACCTGAGGTATAGATATGGAATGTTTTGTTTGGATCTTTTGCTGGTAACTGAATTGAAGAACGATGCTACTATATGACTTCCTTGGGCTAAGAGATAGATGACTTCCTTGGGCTAAGAGATGGGATGAAGAATCTTATATTTGTTAGCTAAGAGGAGGTGAAGAGATTGAAATTGTTTACACTTGTCATTATGGAAAGTCACCTTTTGGGGAGGAGTTCTTTTCATACATTTGTCTTTCTTTTCCTTGCATTATTTTCTCTTTTTGAAGACTTCTGGTTTGTATTAGCTTTTATTTTGCTAGTAAATATATATATATATATATATATATATTTTAAATATCTCTCTTTAAGAGAAAAAGGATGGGCTTGTTCTTCAGATCAGATAGAAACATTAGAGCAGAGCAGAGTTTAGTTCTGTAACTAAAGGCACAAGGCAGGTGCAGCTGGAAGCCAAGCAGATTGTCTATCAACATTACCTTCCAACAAACAAAATGCAACAAAACCCCCAGGGCTAACTCATAACTGCTTTCTTACCTTTTCCTGATTTGCAGTCAATAGGGATTCCATGCCTACTTTCAAACGCTGGACTTCTTGGTCTAAAAATGGAAACAATATTTGAACAGTGTGAATTATCCAAAATGGTATACAAAATGATTGATTTAGGGAACCATAATAGCTATTTCACCTTCATTGTCTCTCTTCCCATTTAAATGATATGCTGATAGCAAATCGTTCCTGAGTATCAGTTCCCAGGTTTAATCAGATGTGCATGTCTAAAAAAAAAGGTAAAGGTTTTCCCTGTCCAATTGCTTCTGACTCTAGGGGGTGCTGCTCCTGTCTGTTTCCCAGGCAAGGAAGACAGTGTTGTCCGAAGATGCTTCTGCGGTCTATGGCCAGCATGACTATCTGCCAAGGCACATGGCTTCCCACCAAAGCGGTACCAGTTATCTACTTGCATTTGCATGCTTTCAGACTGGTAGGTGGGGAGAAGCTTGCACAAGGCTGGGAATTCATCTGGCATGAACTGCCAACCTTCTAGTTGATAAGCCCAAAGTCTTAACCGCCAGCCCATCATGCTCTTCTCCTGTACATATATATCTCTTAGAAGGTTTCAGTTGTTGTTCCTCTTCCATACCCTTCTGGCACCGTTGGTGATGTTTTAAAAAGGAATGGCCTCAGCCTTTTTTCCACAATTCTACCCTATAATAGCCTTCTTTTGGTGGAAGAGTGAAGCTTAGTCAGCTACATAAGGGAGGAGAATGTGGGGGAAAAATGGCACTATTTTTACACAACATTCAAGTTAATGAAAATACAGCAGAAAATAAAAACACAACAGGAAAAAACTTAGCCTAGAGTTGTACAACCAGTAAAAGATTCAAAGTATTGTATGTTTAAGAATACACATAACTGTATCTGTGACTTTATATAGGCAGATTTCTATGGACTACGGAAACTAGTTGCTTATTAAAAAGTAAGCTTAAAGTGTCAATATTTTAAATATGAGAAAACAGACAATTTAAAACCCAAAGTAATTGAGAGTAACTGACAAAAAAAAATCCATCTCCTTAAAACTGCTTAAAACATCACTTGAAAAGACAAAGTTGCTTATAAATTTTGGATTTTGTTTTTCTTTCCCATTTCTAAGAATAACTGCCTCTTTCTACTTTACTAAATGGTACAAAAGTCTTTGGAAGAAAATCTAGTAATGCCATTCAAGAGAAAAATGGTAGCAACTGTTCCACTGTACTTTTCTCTTGAATCTGCTTAAGGGAATTTTAGGAAAAGTAAAGTCTTGTATTGCACCACATACTATATAACAACCTTTTGCTAGTCTTATTAAAATATAAGATTTTTGTCTCTGTGTAGGCTGTGTAGGCTAACTGCACAGTCTTTTTCCAAACTGGATTGCAAGTATGCACGTTATCACTAGATGGCAGCTAAGAAAAATGAAAAACTCAATTTCTTTGCTAATAACTAGGGGCTGGCTACATTTTTTGCAGCCACTTTGGCTGCCTTGTTTTAGTCTATATGTAAAATCTTGATTTATATCTTGGATTTACTCTCAGGTGATTTACTGGAATAGAACAGCTCAGCTGAAGGATAGAACAGCTATCCTTCAAAGATAAAACATGGATAAATGACTCAAATATTAAAAGCACTATTAACTGAATGGAAGATTCTTCACTGCAGACATGAAATTGCTAGCATTTTAGGAAAACGATATAGCTGATGATGTAAAAATGATTTGATTATAATATCTGCCCAAACAATTCTGAACAATTTTAAGTGGACATTTCCCAAGTTCCAGAGTTTTTTGGACAGTAATGCAAAATGATCCAATTTATTTAAGCTTCAAAGGAATACTCTGCAAAGATGGCAACGTGACACACAAGGAAAGTACAAAGAAAGAATGAGTGCTAGTTATGTACATTAGTCAGGTATGGAGGAAATATCATTGTTTAGAGATAATTTCATGCAGAAAATTTGGATTATTAATTCTAATGATTTATAAAGTTTTGTACAGCATATTGAGGAAGCAGCAGAATTAGTAATTATATATATATAAAGTTGAAAGAAAGACAAGGCCATACAAAATTGCATGCAATGTGCAGTAACCAGACAGAAAAAAATTGTGCATTTTTAAAGAGATTTTTCAGAGTCAATTTGGTCTAGTGGTTAAGGCACCAGGCTACAAACTGGGAGATTGTGAGTTCCAGTGCTTCCTTAGCCCTAAAAGCCAACTATATGAACTTGGGCCAGTTACACTCTTTCAGTCCAAATCACCTCACATGTTTGCTGTTGTGGGGAAAATAGCAGGAGGAAGCTATGTTGGATATGTTCATCGCCTCGAGTTATTCATAAAAATAATCAAGGTGGGATACAAACAAACAAACAAACATTAATCTTCTAAAAGAGCCACAGTGTTGGGGCTAAAAATGTTTTATTAGACAAGTAAAATATTTTAAAATATCAATTTGCTTTTGTTTTTTTTACAAAACTATAAATGTCAGATGGGTACTGGAAATAAAAAGGAAAAAAGTGTGTAAGAACTGAAGTTAATTCAATTCTATCATTTGGGTAGTTGAAAAAAAAATCCTTGAAATGCAAACCACCATTGGTTGCAGAGAAATGATAGAATACAATCCAATAAGCAGGTCTGCTGCTGCTTAAAAATCTGTCAAAATTGGTTGAGTGTTGTGACCCACTGTAGAAAAACACTTTAAAAGATCTTTATGGGTTAGAATTATATTTTATTACAGATAAACCCACTAAAATCAACAACATGTAATTAATTGGGAACATTTTAGTTACTCAAAATGTTAACTATAAAGAACTTGTCCTGGAATTTATTGACTTTGACAGAGCTTATTTTAAAGGGTTATCTAATTTCAGACTGAGATTTATTTTTTGACAGATAATACAAACAACAAAAATGCTATCTGCAACACAAATCTTATGGTACAAATAGTCCTCATTTAACAATCATTTGTTCAGCAGTTGCTTGAAGTTACAGGATACTGAATGAATGGTACTTATAAGTCCCTGAAGTTACGGCCTTTACAGCACCCCACAGTTATGTCATTATTTATTGTTTATTTATTTTTTCATTCCATCTTTATTATTTATAGGTAACTCAAGGCAGCAAACATATATAATACTTCTACCTCCTCCTATTTCCCCTACAATAGCTGTGTGGGGCTAAGATGAGAGAGAATAACTGGCCCAAAGCCATCAGTTGCCTGTTATGACCAGAGGAGTGTTTCAACTTCTCCCACCCACCAATCTCCCCATAGTCTCTGCCCTTTTGTCCACCCTGCAGGGACTCTTTGGTGGTGGCAGTGTTGGGGCTAAAGTAGAGGCCTGAGACCTTTAGTAGTCTCAGCTAGCCACCTGAGTTGTTCCCCAAATAGCACACACTATTTACACAATGCTACAGAAGGGATCAGAAGCTTTCAAAAGGATTGCAAGAATGATGCAGGCTATTTGGAGAACAGCACGAGTGAACCTCAGGACAAAGGCCTGGCCTGGCTGGCAGCTGCCTTGCCCCAGGGATGAGCTGAGCATGCCACATCAGCAGAGGGATGAAGATGACAAAAGTCAGCAGTGTGTCTGTGGTGTGCAGAGTGGAGGGGTAGCTGGGGCTTTGTGCTGTAGGTCTGGGGTGGTTGGCCATGGCACGGAGTTGAGGAAGCACTCCTCAGCAATGGCACTAGGGCTGAAATAGTAGCCCGGGGATGGTGGCAGTTGGCTGAGACTGAAGGCCTTGGGCCTCTACTTCTGCCATAGTGCCACTGCTATGAAGTGTCACTGTGCAAGTTGGACAAAAGACAGAGATGAGGTGGAGCTGAATGGGTGAAGCGAATTGAAAAGGAGGAAGAGGAGGCAGTCACTCCTTATTGAAACTTGAGGCTGGGAGGGACCAACCCAGGAAGTGGATCAGGATGGGTCCTCGCTTAACAACTGGTGGGGTTTGGTTAGTGACAACAATAGAGACTACCAGGATTGTTGTTGCTAAATGATGTGGTCATCTGACATTGTATTTTACAATCACATCACTAGGTGACATGTATTCCGGTCCCAATTTCCATCATAACTGTGCCTGTGCTTAGGTCAAATAGCTGTCTGGTTGCTTTCAATAGTGAGTTATTCACATATATTAACATTATGATTTAGCAGCAAAATATAAATTAATGTTCACTGCTGCAGAAATGCATTTTAGCTGAAATTTGTGTTTGAAAGGCAAGAAAGTGAAATCTCGGGGCTTACGTTTTTCTTTTAGCCTTTTCTTATACACTTCCTCTACAATTGGAAATGGAGAAAGTCAATGAAGAATGCAGGAAAAAACAGATGAGATAACTATATTCATTTCCATTGAAATATGCATCCAAAAAGAGAAATATATACTTGACATTTCTAATCTCTTTCCTATTTTCAAAGGGAGGTTAAGAATGTTTGTAAGGAGCTAAGCCACTTAAAATGCATAGGTCCTCTTTTTGGAATCCACAGACAATTCAAAAACAAGTGCATTTGCACACATTTCTAGCAACTTTTAATCAATAGTCAAATCCAGTTTTTGACTATTTTTAGCCAATAGTCAAATCTAGTAAACACGTGTTTAATGCAAAACATGCAACAACATTATGATTAAATAGAACTCCTATCCATTTAATAAGCAATCAATCCCTAGTGTGTCTCAGGACATCTTTGAAAAACATCTTAAAATATTCATTTATTTATGGTAAAGTACCACTAATTCAATTTTACTGAGAACAAGATTCAATCATCCACAGTTGATCTGGAAGGACAAAAGGCTGAATAATTAATGTACAACATTATGAAATATCAAGTGGGAAAGGGCCATGCACATAATTAGGTGCAACCCTTGACTCAGTATAGGAATCCAAATAAGCATCTTTGACAGAACTTTCTACCATTTTTACTGAAACACAGCTAGTAAACATATATTTTGCTTGTGTGATTGATGTATAAGCATTTTGGTAAATAATAGAAAGTATGAATAACATTTAATATTGTCCATTATTTTGTATAATAATAAAATTAATTAAATTCATTAATTAATGAAATTAATGAGCAAGTTTATCTCCAGCAAACTCTTGCCTAACATAGAACAAGATTACAGTGGGAATTCCACCTAAATTGTTGAAAGCCAATTAAAACTGTGACACAATACGAAAATAACGAAGCAGGGTATGGGAATGCAACTTTCATAACTTAATAAACACAGAAATGCTGTATGGATAACTGAGAAAATCAGTTTTCATTCTCTTGGCACTGTGGCTATCTATTAGACACTTCATTTTAAATAACAACTATATATGATTCTTTAAAACATCTGGCAATAACAGAAATAAAGCACACACCATTACCTCTCTCTGCAATTTCATTATTTGCTGATGTCCTAGAGATTTGACTCTGTAATCGTTCAATTTCTGAGTCTTTTAGAGCTAACTGTTCTTGAAGTTGTGCTATTTCAGCCTAAGGGAAAAGATATATAATAATGTTATTTCTACCTTAACACTTTGCCAATCACTGTAAATTATTTACTTCAACAATATCAGAAACAAATCCCCCACCTGCTTTTATTTTTTAGAGGATTAGAAGACCAGATAATGGATCCATATATGATCCTACACCTATCCTGTTTTTACATAGCATGAGCTATTGCTTTAATTAAAAGGTAGGGATTGTTTGGCTACAGAAGTTTCGAGAGAGGAATGGCTTTTGTGTTCAGATTTCAGAACAATTGTCTGTTAGGATATGGTCCAGAAAAGAGGTTCTCAAATTCTTCAACTCAATAACCCTTAATGAAGTTTCAGATTATTCACTGACCTTCAAGCACTTATTATATGAACATAATTTAATAAATTCTACCAATAGTACTACAAATAATAATAAAACAGCAATAATAATGGACATTATAGTCCCACTGATTGCTTTGCAGAATCTTGGTTTAGAGTCTGGGGAGGTAGATTGCATACAAATTATTGTACATATATATGTACCTTTTTTGACATGTTCTCTATTTTTATCACATTTCTTAGGATTTAACTTCTAGCAGCTAGCAATTTCAAACAGCAAACAAATGTTCATGATAATAGTGTGAAGTGACTGAAATATTCTGTAAGATCATTTTTCAGGAGCCAGACTGCACAATGTTTTAGGATTTGTATATTCCCTTGCTTCTGATATTTCCCTACATCCCATAAAAGCATTCTTGTGAGAAAACTTAGAAACAAACAGAATCAAATGCACTATCACCTCCCTTTGGGTCACATGCCAGCGTAAACCAACACCAAACTCCAACCATTCTTGAAAGCACACCCCATTATCTTGCGATTTCTGGAAGATGCATGAAAATGGGATGTGTTCTCACGTGGCCTCCAGACCCTCCAAAAATCACATGAGACCAGGGTGTGCTTTCACATTTGTATGGTTTTTGAAGAATGCAGAGACTGCAAAAGAGCATTCTCTAAAGCCACTTCAAGAATGAAATCTCATGGGACTTGGAGTTGTCTCAGGTAGGCTGCAGGAACCTGTCAACAAAAGAGAATATTGGTTGAAGATAAGGAGAGTGTGGCAGATCTTTGGTATCATGCGATTGGACTTCGTGTGATGGTAGTGGTAAGAAGCAGCAGAGTCAAACTGGTTCAGATCTTCCCTGCAGCAAAGCTGAAATGCTTCTCTATATTGGGTTGCTTACTTTAGTTGCTTTCAGTTTCCATTCATATTGAGTCCTTTCATTTTCTAGCTCTTCAACCTTAATTTTCAGGTGTTTGAGTTCCTGTAACAAATTCTGGAGAGAAGTGGGAGATAAAAAATGCTTCTTAATGACAGTGCATTTACAGTTCAATCATCTCTATAATAATCACATGTAAACATTATCAATGACAAATACATTCCATATTTACATTTACAGTATGTTATGGTAAAATGACTTGACTAATAATATTAAAGATTTCAGTAGGGCAGTGTTTCTTAAAGTGTGAGTTTCTTAAAGAGTAGTTCTAGGACTTCTGAGGGTCCCCCCCTAAGTTCCTCTTAAGAGTTAAAAAAAAAAAAATTGTTTTACCAGTCTATGTTGAAAAATAATATTCTATCAAACAATTGTAAGAAGCAAATGCATCAATTTTATTTTTAATTTTTAATTTTTTATTTTTTTATTTTTATTTTTAATAAATATTTAATAAATATTGATAATTATAACCATACAAGCAAAAGCTTTTTTAGGGTCCTCCATAATTTTTAAAAATGAGATGGGGCCTTGAGAGAAAAAAGGTTTAAAAAGCACTGCGGTAGACGAAGCAGAATCACACATTCTATTTGATGTGGCAGATACACTGTTTTATTTATAAGTCAGAAATTTCTATTCTCAATCTCTTTTCATTTATATCGGAGTTTGGTATTCTACAGATAGTCCCCAACTTATGAAAGTAATGGAGTTTGTCCATTCCATTCATAAACCATGAGCGTCATTAAAGCACCTGACTGGACCAGATTTTCCAGTTGTTAAGCAAAATTGTTTGGCAATAGGTCATTTTTGCCAAAAAACAAAGTAAATGCTGATTTTGGGCAAAAAATATCATTTGTCACAGTCCCAAAACTGTGGGACGCTCCAAATTGCCATAAATGGGGGCTAACTACCAAGTGCCTGAAACACATTCATATGATGGTGGAGGGGTCCACTACTGAAACTTTGTAAATGGATCATAAGCACCTTCTGGGGGGGGTCCATCATACTTTTGAACAATCACTAAGCAACTAATCGCAAGTCGTGGACTATCTGTATAAAATCACTTCAAATTCCATTTTTAGCTTTATTTACAAAAAGACAACTTTGGTCAACATAAGATGCATTCTTCTGGAGTGAGATGGAAAAGTTAGGTCTTAAGTATCTCCTGAACCAGAGGAAGGGAATATATAGACTGGATCTATGTGGATAGAATATTCCCACACACCGAAACAGCAATAAAAATGTATTTCTTAGGTCCTGTTGTTCTCAGATAGATAGGGACTTGGAAAAAGATCACCTTATTTGATCTAATCTGATGAGGAAAATAACATATATAATATTTTAGGTCAGTTTCTTTTAGCTTTGTTTTGTTTTCAATCTATATTAACCACTTACTATGTTATATTTAATGTAAAGCAATGAGACAGATAGAGGTGGAGGCATTCCTTATAGCAGCAGCAAAACAAATATGTCCAAAATGTGATCCTCCAAGTTTCAAAAATAACACTGCAACTTCAGTAAACCTGAGCTAATAATAAATCTTAAAATGAGCTTACATTAGGCATACCAGTGTCAATCCTATCTTGTTGAATTCTATAAGCTTATCTAAAGTAGCTTTCAGTCTGACATATAAAGTGGTTTTGTTCAGAGTGAAAGTTTATTCTGCAAAACCAGATCTCCGGGAGATGTTTTTGCAGAATAAGCAATTAACTTTAAAGAGCTTTAGACAAATAAAAAAATGACTGAGTTTTTATAGAGGCCTTCCTCTGTCCCATTCATTTGATTCTCTTAAACAAAATATATAAAATAAATGAAATCAAATGACTATAATGTAAATATATTTTGAAGGTCATTGCCTTAAATGGAGGCCCATAGTCAGTAATGTTCTCATGTCCATCAAATAATAAGAGTTTGATGCACTATGATTATAGGTAAACCTTTAAAAATTACTTAATTTGTTTAATTAAACTTTAATTACTATAAAATGAATTAAAAGCAGATTATGTCTGAAATGCTTTTTTTTTTTGCTTTTTTGTTAATTATGCATTATTAAAACAGATTTACCAAACTAAGCAATTAGGTTCAATATTTCTCACATACTTCTATAAATAAGATGAGTGGTTTCTTTAAATAAAACATTATAAATTGATAAATAAGGATAAAAAGACCTAGTAAGTGCTTAACTAGACCTTAGAACATAGAATAACAAGGTTGGAAGGGACCCTGGATGTTTTGTAGTCCAACTCCTGTTTGATCAGGAGACCTTATTCCACTCCAGACAAATGGTTGTCTAATCTCTTCTTGAAAACTTCTTGTGGTAGAGCACCACCATTTCAAGGGGGCAAGCTGTTCCACTGATTAATTGTTCTTGCTGTCAGGAAATTTCTCCTTAGTTCTAGATTGGATCTCTCTTTAACAATCTTCTGCCCTTTACCTCTTGCCCTGCTCTCAGGTGCTTTGGCTAATAGGTTGACCCATCCTTCTCTGTGACAGTCCCTCAAGTATGGAAGATAGCTATCATATCACCCCTAATCATTCTCTTCTATACTAGGAATGTCTAGTTCTCTCAATTGTGCATCATATAATTAAGCCTCCTGATCTCTTTACTGCTCTTTTCTGCAGTCTTTCTAGAGTCTCAGCATCTTTTTTGAATCCTGGTGACCAGAATTAGATGAGGTATTTCAAGTGTGGTCTCATTAGTACAGTATGGAGTGGTACTGTCTCTTCCTGTGATCTTGATGCTGTCCTTCTGTTAATGCAACCTAAGACTGCATTGGCATTTTTGGCAGCTACAGCACACTACTGGCTCATATTCGCTAGGACTCCTAGATCTCTCACAGTTACTGCTGGCGAGCCAGATATTGCCTATTCTTTACCTATGCAATGCATTTCGTTTGACACTACTTACATATTGTCAAAATGGGTTTTACAAATATACATCCAAAGGTGGATCATCATCACAATTTTGTATCAGAAATAGTCACTGTTATTTCAAGCATACTCTTCAGCTTTGACAAAATTCAGTTTCACAAAAACCCTTTAAGTATAAGGTAGTGTTGTAGGAGATGAAACTAATTTACAACTGGGAGTCATGGCCTGTTACTGCCCCAGTTCCAGGACAAGACAACATTACTTTGTTATGAAACACAGCATTCTGTAAAAACAGCATCAATTCATGCCAAGTGTCACAGCAAACTCTGATTAGTAATATTTAGTTTATTCATCAGAAAAAAAAAAAGGAAAATGTATAGATTCAGGCTAGCATTTGACCTTCATACTTCACACTGAAAGCAATTCTCCTGTGAAGGGAATTCTGTCACCCATTCAGTGCTGTTTTGAGAACCAACTGCCTCCGCACTTGGTTTCCTATTGTGTGATTTTCTTCCCTGGATTTGATTATTAATCTCCAGTTGCAGTCTACACATCTGTTCTTGCAGGTCACTGATCAGGTTGACTACTGACTAAATAAGAGAGACAGAAAATGACATCTAGAGACAACATGAAATGAAGTCAAGAACATACTTTTTGGAGTGGAATGAGATACATAGGCATTAAGGTGTGTTCTTTTGTGAAATAGTGAAAAGCGTAGGGATCATTCCACAGAACAGATCCTGTTAATGCTTAAAACCAGTGGTGTGTAAAACTGGTTCTGTAGGCGTGGCAGGGGAAGGATATTGTAAAATCTCCAGTCATGGGGGGTATTTGCCGCTTCTCTGAACTACTCAAAATTTTCACTACTAGTTCTCCACAACTGGTCAGAACCTGCTGAATACCACTTCTGCTTAAACAACTACCTAAACATTTCCTTCTTAATCTTAAGAAGCTCAGATGACAAGTAACATTGTAAGAGATTAAAAAAATAATGCATTTGGAAGATTCAAAAACCCTTTGGCTTGATAAATGTTTCTAGCTCAATTAAGAATATGTATCTGTGACTGATTTCCTCAACATCTGGCTGTGATCATGTCAAACCAATGCTTTTTCTGCCGTATTATAGAAGGCAGGAAACTCTCTCTGCAAAACTTACATTTCTTAAAAGAATATAAAAAATGAACAGTAAAAAGAAATGGTGTTACCTATTAAGGCTAGGCAATTCTTTAGATTCATCTGGGAAAACATCCCTCCAAAAACTTGAAAAGGGAATTTACCACCTATCTGTAATTCATTAAAGCACTTTTGTTTTTTTTTAAAAAGAATCTCACAACCATAGCAAAAAACATTCCATTGCAGCTTTGTGATCCTGAAAACAGAAGTGGTTACTTTAATGAGTTGCAGATAAATATAACATTTATGCTATGTTTTGAAGCTCTTCCAAAAAGTATCTGAAGCACTGACAGCCCTAATCCTATATTTTAAAATGTATCAAAGGCCTCATAGATCACAAGCTTTCATAAAATATTCCTTGGAATTTGCCTATTGTGGAATCTTATTAAATAGCAGTGTTCCCTTTCTTGTTTTTATGGGAACAATACAGAGATATATTATGACTGGCTTCTTCTGGGATAGTGTTCAGTTTCACAGTCCAGCCTATAGCCTGGGATTTTCCATTCAAATACTTTACTAGCTTTGACTCTGCTTATTCAGAGCCAACTAAGAACAATCAGATATTGCTACTGTTGTGAGAGAATCGTGATAGTTCTTAAAAATCAATTATAAATGCAAGTATTCTTATGTTGATATCCATCAGAATCCACCAATTTTTCTTTTTAATGCCCAGTAGATTTTGTTCAAGAATAATGAATTGAAAGAATATCTTGCAAAGAACCTGGTGTTTTTTTTAAATCACAAAGATTCTGTGACAGAGACATTGAAAACATCCTCTGAAAATATAAAGCTACTTCCCAAATAAAAATAGAAGTATTAGATAGCCTTTGCTGAGTGCATGGAGCCAAGATAAATGAGAAAGTTTAGGTTTGGCATCAGGTTTAGCATCCCATAAACTCAGTTTATGCTTTAAGATTATGATACATATAAATACACACCACAGAGGCACCGTTAAACTCTCTATCAACATTGTATTTCATTTTTATATTTAATGAGTGTCAGCTCATGTAAAAGATAGTTTTTAAATTGCAGCATAGAATGATAAAATCTCACTTTATGTGGAAGTAAACTGTTGCTTTTGAGTGGCTCTGTGGTTATATATAAATTTCCACCTTAACTTATTTGTTAAAAATAACAAAGGCAGGATCTAAATAAATCTATTAGTATGCATAGATCAACTTTGTATGCATATAAAATTGCATCTTTAAATCCTATAAGAAAATCAGTTCTCGACAAGGTATTCAAGAAATGAAAATTATAAATCTCAAAACCCATGTTCTCAATATTTTTTTCTTACAATATCAATTGAAAATATTTTCAACCAGAGTGTCTTTAAGTTTTGAGAAGAAATTCTAAAAGTATAATTTTGGAGAGAAAGCCCTCTCACTAAGCCAAAATTAAACTGCCACTGCAGATGGAGAGAGAAATACAGGTAATCTCTGACTTACAACCACAATTGGGAACAGAATTTCATTTGCTAAGCAAGCTGGCGAAGTGAATTATGCTCGATTTTATTACCTTTATCACCATGGTTGTTAAGCAAACCTCTGCAGTTGTTAAAGTGAATCACCTGGTTATTAAGCAAATCCAGCTTCTCCATTGGATTTGCTTGTTGGAATCTGGCTGGAAGGGTCAACAAATGGCAACCAAATGATTCTGGGACAGTGCAACTTTTAAATACATGCCGATTGTCAAGCATCCAAATTATGATCATGTGATTGTGGGGATGCGGTAACAGTCATATAAGCAAGGACCACTCATTAAACCTCTTTTTTCAATGCCATGGTAATTCTGAACCATTGTTAAACAAATGGTTGTAAGTTGAGGACTACCTGTATATATTTTGCCACAGGCATTCATTTTCAAACTAGAAGCAATGGGATTGTGACAGGTTCCTTTCACTTAGCTGAAAGCAGATGCTCAACCCTTCCCTGCGTCTATCTCTCAGTCAGGGTGGGCCACAGTCTTCATCATCCAATTCTTGTGTCAGAACTAAGTGCAAAAATTACAGCTTTTGTTTTTCATGACATTTTGTTGCCATAGGAACTATTTCATGGAGTATATAGAGCCACATGATTTTGCTACTCTTCTTTCAATCTGTTTTTCTTTATTCCCCTGTCTGGGGAAAAAAAACAACCCATGACATTGGTTTCATCTGGTTTCTAGTACCTGTGTCACTTCTTTTCAGAATTAAAATGGGAAACAGAAAGAAGGGAAAGAGATGTCTCTGATTTAAGCCAATCTGTTATTTCTCCACAGAGCACTGTTTTCTGTGTGTGTCTTGACTGAAATAATAGAGATAAATCAAGGGGGATAATTTCATGTGTGCAGCATCAACCTGGATGCTGTCCAGCTCGAATCAATTTGGGGTGGTTCACAACTATAAAAGAATACAAAGAGAATACAAAAGAATACGAACAGCAATTAGCCAGCTGTTTAAGGCTTTCCGGAATGAAACCAGGATGGGAGTAATATGGATTTCAAGGGGGGACTTTATTCCAGAGGACAACACTGCTACACAGAAGACATGTTTCCAAGACCCACACAGACTACAACATTCAATGGGGGGGACCTACAACTCACCCACTGTGCCAGATCACACTGGACAGGCTGAAACAATTACAGATAGGAGGCCCCAAAGGATCTCCTCAAGAATAAAAAACAGCAAGCTGTTTGATATGCAAGCTTCTTGATAGTTTCCCCACTGACTTTGCTTGCAGAAAACCAGCAAAAGGCAGTCACATAACTATGGGATGCTGTAACCATCATAAGTATAAGCTGGCTGCCAAGTGCCTGGATCACTCTCGTGTGATTATGGGGTTCTACAGTGGCTGGAATTTGAGGATCAGTTTTGAGTACCACTTGTTCAGTGTTGTCACAATATCGTTATTGGTTACTGAATGAGTGATCATTAAGTGAGGACTACCTGCAGATGGGTACAGGTACAACAGTTGTATCCAACAAATACATACCAATGGGTCTACATCAACCAGTAGGAAGGCGATGAGTAATGTACTAGTTCAACATATTAATAAATTACTTGTATGGAGGGTTAGAAAATGTGAATGTCAAATCTGAAGATAACTCAAGAATGGGGTGGCTGGAAAATACTTTAGAGGATGCCAAAATTCAATAATACCTTGACAAAATGCAGACAATATCTTCATTAAAAGCAGAAAATAGAAACAAACATCAATTCCAGTACAGATAAGTGCAAAGTCTTACATTTTGTTAGATAAAATAAAGGCATAAATGTAAGAGCAAGCTCAGTCTAATGGTAAAGGCACCAGGCTAGAAATCAGGAAACTCTAAGTTCTAGTGTTGCTTTAGGCATGAAAATCAACTGGGTGATTTTAGGCCAGTCACTCTCTCTCAGCTCAATTCATTTCACAGAATAGTTGTTATGGAGAGTAGAAGGAGGAATGAATGTTGGATATGTTCACCACATTGATTTGTTTATAAAAATCAAAAAGGTGAGATTTTAAAAAATCTAAAAAAATGTTGGGGAGATACTGAACAACAATAATGTGAAAAAGATCTAGGTATCTTAGTGGATTATAAACTGAACATAAAACAATCAAGTTATGCAATTGCCAAAAAAAAAGAAAGAAAAAAAAGAGCAAATGCAATCCTAAGATGTATCAACTGAAGTAAAGTCTAAAGTTTAAAAGAAGTGATTTCTCCTCTCTATTCTGAACTGGTCAAATGACACATAGAATTCTGCCGACAGTTCTGGGAACTGTATTTTAGGAAGTAGATTTGCAAACTGGAGTATGTCTAGAAGAGAAAGTTCAAGGTGGTAAAGCCCCTGTCCCACTGCACCAACGGATGCAAAGAGGATGTAAAATGGACAAAAAAGCTTGCCATCCGTTGGAAAACGCATGCATCCAGTTGTTACTCATTGCATACGATGTTTCCATTATGCTCTATCCTGTCGAGCATCCATTCCAACTGAGATTTCATCCACGCAAGGAAGTTTTTGAGCTGCCACAAAACTTATTTGAACGGAAGGAACTTTCCGCCGCGTATGATGACATCCAGCCACATATACGAGAGCAATAAACATTCTATGTCTGTTTATCATCTGTTTAAAGTCTGCTGTATCCTCTCGGCATCCTCTGGCCATCCTTGCAACTCACATCTGCTCAGTGAGAAACTGAAAGAGGGAGGAAACGAAAGGTACTGGAACGTTCCACCACAGCGTGTTAGATAGCACAAAATTTAGAAAAGGATGTAAGCGATGCATTCCGTTTATAAAGCATTAAAACAGACAAAACGTTTGTATATGCAGATGTATCTTGGATATTTGTAGGATGTCTGGAGTATGCCAAGAGTTAGTGGAAAGGACAACCTAGTGGGACACAACCGATATTTCTATAAAAAGGGGAGAAATCACCTGGGATCTTCACGTATTCAGTCCCAGCAGCCGTCGGGTTGTACAGACCTTTCACCCTTGGTCTTGCTCTTCCACATCATCCATTGTTTTGTCCACCATGGAATCATAACACACTCCTCTAATTGGGAGCTGCGATCATCTCAACACCAGACCAAGGCCCTGTTCAGACTGTTCACCCTTTTCTACACAAGGAGGAAAGAAGGAGGACGTTCAAGGCTGGGTGGGTCGAGGTGATCGGAGAAGAATAGAGTTTGCGACTGTATGACAAGCTGATGGTGGAGCTGAGGAATGAAGACCCTTCAATGATTCCAGGCATTCATGAGGATGCCACCCAGCCATGTTTTGACTGGAAATGTAGAGTGTCTTGAGACTCAGGTTGACCAAGCCAGAGCACCAACTTCCGTAACCAAACTGGACCCCTGGACTTGAAGGTGGCACTGACTCTGCGCCACCTGGCCTCTGGAGCCCACATAACAGGAACATGCAGTATGCCTTGGAGGGTGGCCACACCAACCACCATCAGCAAAGTGGTCAGAGAAGTACTTTGCAGGCCATCATCAAAGAATATGTGGAGGAGCTCCTTCCATTGGTCCCACCACTGAGAAGGCTGGAAGAAAGTTTGCAGCAGAAGAGTGGTATCACAAGGTGGACTTTCCCCACACCGTTGGAGCCATAGATGGGAAGCACGTTGGCCTGCAAAGCTCCAGCCAACTTAGGTGTCCCCTTATTACAACTACAAGGGCTTCTTCAGTATATCCCTCTTTTGCCATGGTTGATGCTGACAACAGTTCATGTGACATCGATGCTTCAGGCAACGGGTCAGCTTCAGATAGCCAGGTATACAAACCAGTGACCTCAAAGAATGGGCTGGAACACAACCTCATCATGGGTTTCCAGATCCAGACCCCCAAGCCGATGACACACAAGATATGCCCTACTTCATCATGTGGTGGATGACGCCTTCTCCCTCAGAACCTACCTCATGAAGCCCTACACTTCAAGATACTCTCACCCGTGAAGAGAGGATCTTCAACTACAGGCTGTCCAGGGCAAGACGGGTGGTGGAGAACACCTTTGGCATCCTGGCCAATAGGCTTCAGGTACTTTCTCCACCACCATGCAGCATCACCACAGAACGTGAGAGCATCGTGGAAAGCTTGCTGCATCCTGCACAATCTCATGCGCACCCGCTTACCAGTGTTGCAGAACAGGCTTGTGGACTGTCAACAATGGAGATGGGACATCGGAGCCTGGTGGAATGGAGGCCAAGGACGAAACCTGATGAGACACTGGGATGTACAAGGCCCCAACAGAGCCTTCACGTGAAGGGAAGAAGCAGCGCAACCTACTGAGACACTGGTACAAACTCCCCAGCTGGAAGCAGTGGAGTTGAAAACACGATGTATAGATGGTTCAATGGATATGCTTCTTGAGCCTGTCTCATAACACTGATGAGATTGTGCCATGTATGTGGGTGGCCCTACAATGAATAGGGCATTAATAAAAGAGCTTTGTTTATTTTTTGGAAAATGTTTGATCAATGAATAAAATTGTTATTGATAAAAAAAGGGCCATATGTGGTGGAGCTGGGAGGGTGGACCATACAGTCCCACTGTGCTTGCACTGGAGGTTTTATTTTCCCCACAGCTATCCTTACCTCTTCCCACAAACTATCCTTACCCATCCCACAAGCATGCCAAAGGATGAACCATTTTTTCAAAGTTTCACCAACACTTATTAAGTAAAAAAAATGAACCAAGTGTTGTTAAGCAAAGATAAACCTTTATTAATAAGCTGTCTCAGTAAACTCTATGACTTTATTAAAACAGCAAAATGAACCAAGTAAAGTGTCTTAAGCAAAGATAAAGTGAATAGGTAACAACTCAGTTCTGGCATTATTCTCAGTCACTCTGAGGCAGTCCAATGGTCTCAGCTGTTAAGTCGGGGCAGGGACTGTGGAGGTGGCTGTGGCTGATGCTGTTTGAGCGCCCATAGGGTCTTGGCCCCGAGAGTACAACAAGGGGATGGTGTGTTCAGGAAAGCTCCCAGAGAGCTGACTCAGTCCGTTGAGGTTGAGAGGGCCCTTGATCAAGTACCTGGGATGTCAAGGCACAAGATTGATGACAGATTGTATGTTTGACCGGGCTTGGCTGGGGGTGGAGGAGAAGGAGGGTGTAGTGGGGCTGTCTGGTCTGCAGCGGAGCAAGGTGTGGCATCTGTTGCATGCGATGAACCTGGGCCTGGACTGATGGCTGTTTCTGCTTGAGGAAGTCCTGGTCTTTCGTAGCCTTTGGTAGGTGAGGGCTGTTTGAAAGCCGTGGGAAAGGCTGTTGACATCCCTGGGGTGGAGGAGCGACTTGGAGTTGGGTCAGAGCGGGTTCAGCGGGCCCTTGAGGGTTGTGCAGAAGTGCTGTTATCTTTGCTTCATCACCTGGTATTGGCCTCGGAAGGTGCCAATGAGGGTCTGGCTCATGTAGGTGATGAAGGGCTTCCAGGTCCGAGGATGGTATGTCGCTGGTGGACCAGCTGAGAGAGAAGTTCTGTGCTGGTCTTGATTGTGTCCCTGATCTCCAACAGGACAGTGTGTCTCTGCCCTCCAGTCGCCTCTCTGCCTGCATCTTGTGGAGCGGGGTGGGGGTGGGTTGGTCTCTGGTGGCGTGCCGCTTCTTGCTCCATTTGTGACAGGGATCCTCCAGTCCTCTGGGGAGTGCAGCTGTCAGGGGGGGCTCTGCCGTGGGGCCCTCCGAAGGACACCTGCCTGGACAGGCAGCTGTCTCCTGGCTGGAAGAGGACCTGGCTTCTGTGGGCTGTCTGAGGGAGATGGCGTGTCAGAGGGCTGCTCCTCGGTGGCGGATTCTCACCCTCCAGAAAAGGAAGCTGCACTTGGCCATGATGTAATCCGGGGCCTTGCCCAGATTTCTTATTTCCCTAGGTGTATAGCTTGCCATACCCAGGTGTGCATGGTTGCTTTCTACCATCCTTAGGAGTACATCCAACAGTGTAGCCCAGGCTCTCTGCCTGTTCTCTCCAAGCTGCCCTGCTTCTTCTTTGGTGTCGCGATACGGGCTGTGGCCCCTTTCTCCAGAGGTACTTGTTCTCCCTCCAGCCATTCCAGCACCTTCCTCCTCAGTTTCCCTCGGAAACAGTATTTACTGTTTTCCTCTCTCCCTTCTCCTTCCCTTGCCTCTTCCCTCCCACTGACGGGGCCTTCAGCAGCAGCGGGCCTTCAGGGGCTTCACCAGGAAGGGCTTTGAGGGCCTTGAGGCAGGTTCCACCACACAGCAAGCAGCAGTAGCAGCAGCAACCAGACGGAGAAGCACCCAGCAGCCCAGCACCACCACCACAGCAGCAAGAGAAGCACCAGCAGCAGCACCAGCAGGAGAAGCACCAGCAGCACCAGCACAAGGAGAAAGACCACCACCACCAGCAGCACCAGCAGCTTTCAGAGTCAGTGTTGCCAGGGGGTGGATGGTTGGTTCTGTCCTTGCTATGCCAGGGCTTGGCAGGGATAGGCACAGGACTTTCTTCTTCTTCCCTGGAATGAGAACCATGGTTTATTTGAAGATGTCTGTGGCAGCATGTCTTTCCTTCTGATGCACTGCGTGCCGAGGCTGCATCCTTTTATAATCCCATGGAGCTGACGGGCAATTTTCATACTCCCCCGCATGCGCAGTGAATGCTTTGCATTCCGATATACATCCGCTATGCATCCGCTTTGCTTCCTATAGGCGTCCGTGATGCATCCGCATCATTCGCTACGCATCCGCCCCTTCCGCTATGCGTCTGCTTTGCAGTTCCCCCCTGGAAGCCCTTCGGATGTGTCATCCGCTTCCATCCACTAGGCTTCCTGTGAACATCCGCTTAACATCCCCGCTATATACTATCCCCGTCCATCCCTTTCTGTTCTTTTCCGTTCTGTTTATGCAAATGTCGGTCACTTTTTGGAGCGGATAACAACGGATGGAGCCACCCCTGAAATTTTCCTCGTCCGCTGTGTCCTTTTTGCATACATTTTGCATCCGTCGGCCAGTGGGACCTAGCCTTTAGGAATCTTGATGGGAATACTTATGAAAAGACATTCGACATTTTCAGCTTGGAGCACAGGGAAGACTTCAGGGGGACATTTTAGCTGTCTTTGAGTCTCTGAAGGGCTATCATGAAGACGAGGGGCAGAATATTTCTGAGTTATTCCAGGACAAGAAAGGGGTTTTAATTGCATAAAAGTAATTTTGGTAGGAGTAAGTTTTAAACTGTAAAATCTGTTCAACACTGGAACAGATTACCCCAGGGAATGGTGGATTCTCATAAGATATGTTAATGAGAGGTCATCTCTAAGATGTCGTACTGGCCAGAAACTAGATAACCTCCTTACTAATCCTTCGATTGCATGATTTGATGGTTTCTCAGAGCATGGCACTGTTTTGGGAACAACTACTCTTATGTTTCCCTTTAGTAGTTATAAGTCAATTTCACCAAGCCCCGAGTGTTCCATCAGGTCAACTTTTAAAAAGCAAGACAATGACTTACAGAAAATAAATATTTTTAAAGGAACATGTTTTTAAACAGGAACTTAAATTGTTTGTTTAAGTTATGTTTAAAGTTCTTAAGCAAAAAAAATTTTTTTACAAGTTCGAAACTGTTTACTGTTTATTGTAAATAAGTATGAAAATGATGGGATGCCTCTATATATCATATTTATTTGTTTATTTAATTCAATTGAGGTATCACTTGACTCCAGCTGATTCTGGGCAGCTCACAAAGTATTACCATAGAAATCCAAAACATATCAAAACAAAATGGGATGGAGATACACACATACGCACTAAGGGGCAGTTTGTAGACCAAGTGATCTATAATTAATAATTAGCTTAGTGACATTTAAGATTAAGGATGAGACTGCATCAGTTGCTTCTCTTACTACTCTTTCCAAGTAGTTTTGCAAAACAATACAAGGGATAAATTCAAGCAGGTGGTATATTCTGCATGTACTGCCTCAGCAAAGGGATATAAAATTATGCTCAAACATGTCATACTTCTCTGGCTACTTTGAAATTGAATTTTTCAGATAGCAATACATCTGCATGTTGCTGAGCATAATGCTGATAGAAGAAGGTACACACTATATAAAGGCTAGGTCACATTGGCCGACGGATGCAAAACGTATGTAAAAAGGACACAGCGGACGAGCAAATTTTCCATC
>BHFT01002967.1:0-63507 GCA_004320025.1 Laticauda laticaudata
TATTCTGACTACTGTTTGAATAAAGCCTTTTGTTGTTGGAACCCGGTCTACCTCGTGTGTTTTCCGAATAAAACAGTATTTTTTATAAATAACTAAGACAGTGAACATATCTAACACATCTTCCTCTTCCTGTTTTTCCCAAAAGAACTAACCTGTATGGTGGGTTGGGCTGAAAGAGAATGTCACTTGTCCAGTTTTCATGGCTACAGTGAGACTAGAACTCCCAGTCTTTTGTTTTCCAGCCTGATGCCTTAATCACTAGATCAAACTGGCTCTTATAGTCTTTGGTGTAATCTTAATGTATACACATCTCCCTTAAAAATCCAAACACCATGTAAAAAAAAAAAATCCCTTGTTACTCTTATTTTATTCAGATTTTCCTCTGAACCATTTCTCCTTTGATTGCTGTCACAATCTTGGAATTATCCTATTTAATTAGCTCTTAATCTTACCATTTCATTGGGCCTTCTGTTTATTAACTGACCAGTTTTTCCATATATAGTAGTTAATTTTTGAATCAATTGTCAACTGACTGAAAGTTTTAAGTGCTCTGAATTAATATATAAGGATAAGTACCTTCACCATATCCAGCATATTCTGTCCCCAGCATAAACTCTTGCATTTAAATTACATTTTCATTTATTATTAAACAATATTATCAGGTGATTTGCCCGCCCTCCCCCTAAAAAATTATGGTTTAACTCTGGCAAGTACCTGGACAGGTCTACTACCTTTTTGGAAGTAGTTGCCATTGCCTATGTCAAGCACAGAAAATCAGGAGTCCAGGCACTTCAAATGAATAGAGAGTTAAAGACATTAAGCTTGTCAGCTGGAAAGCATTGCATAATGGGGTGAGCTTCCATTATGTGCTGCAGTTCTTGCCAATCTAGCTTTTTGAAATCATGCAAATGCAAGTAGATAAATAGGTATCACTTTGGTGGGAAGGTAACAGTGTTCCACTTGCATCAACATATCGTTGTGCAACCCACATGATGATGGAAGTGGCTTTGGACAACACTGGCTCCCTCAGCTAAGAAATGGAGATGGACACCATCCCAAAGGACACAACTGGACAGTGGAAACCTTTATCTTTAATCCTCTCTATAACAATCAAAGCAAACTGGCGATAGTTAAAAGTCAATGAAATTCAAGATGAGTTGAATATAAGTCTCTTGTGGGTACAAAGGGATTCAAGACTGATGATATGCTTGACTCCTCCCTTGGGTGCAGCCTGGTCATCTCCTACACTCTCCTTCTTAGGGCTGAGAGACAGTGACTGGCCCAAAGTCACCCAGCTGGCTTTCATGGCTAGAACTCCTTTCCCGGTTCTGGTACCATAACCACTTCATAAAACTGGCTCTCCATTAGACGATTTAGTAAATGATATTCTGGTCACAAAATATAAAGAAAACATATTAAAAATTAGTTTGATCAATGATAACAAAATGAATCTGCCACATTGTTATTGGATGAGAGCTTCTACTCTCTGATTAAGTTATTTTAAAAATAGGATTCAGGTATTTATGTACACTATATTATTCTTGTCATGGGGACATACAGCTGGGCACTGAAACTTCCACCCCAGCATGTTCCATATCCTGAATGCACTACCTGATACTCAATTGCCGCAATTTAGGAGTCTATAATTTACAAAATACTGTTATATATCACTTCCCATAAATATATTTATATGTGATTGATCAGTTTATTGCCACTTCTATATTATGAACATTATATCTGCAAAAATATTGTACTCTATTAAAAGAAGAAACTTATAAAAAGGATAAAAAGATTGATTTACACTCAAATTCAGCTGTTATAAAACATTTTTCAGTGTTAGTCTCCTCTTATCAAATAAGAACAGCCACTGTTACTGTGAGGACAAACAAAATTAAGTTTTGAGGAGCATCTTGCAAGTTGTAAATTATATAAATAGAATTTGTGAATAACAGATATTTGGCATTAAAGCTGTTAAGGTCTAGCAGATAATCAAATTCAATATCAACAAATGATATTATTTTTGCTACTTCAGGCAAACATTTGCAGCCCACAAATAATCCTCTGAATATACGTAAGTGTTTTTTTCATACCTTTTAGAATAAAATTCCATTTTGCTCTGCAGACACAGACGTAAGCAGATCTAGCTGCTTTGAATCATTTTATAGAAATAGGCAAGATAAACAAGGAACAACTTCTGTGCAAATGTTTGAAAGTGAATCTCTTCTGCTTTTCTATTAAAAACTATCCAGGATGATCACATTCTTAAGCAATCCTATTCTCAGTGCAGATCTCTGAAGAACTCCACTCCTACTTCCACTGGGTAAATTTTTCACCAGTGTAAATTTATTGGTAAAGAACTTGATATGCATTTTGGAAATGCAGCATTAAATATCTCGTATATCAATACTCCAACCTTTCACCTGCCAGGTTTCCTCTGAAGCTGTATAAATTGGATTGGGTGGCTATAAGAAACAAAGAAACAAATACATAGATACATAAATATTCCTTCTCATAGTTCTCTTTTAACCTACATCTTAATCAGGGGTGTCAAACTCATGTCGTCATAGCGGCATCACATGACATATCACAACTTTTTTCCCCTTCGCTAAATTGGGTGTGGGTGTGACCAGCACATGACACATCTGGTCTATAGGCCACAAGTTTGATCTAAATGAACCTTTTCCTCTCACATGCTACTGTCCCTTGAACATCTTTCTCTCAGTTCTCAGGTTTCCTCTGAAGCTATATAAATTGGAGTTGGGTGGTTATAACAAATTTATAAATAAATACATAAAAACAAATATTCCTTCTCATAGTCCTCTTTTTCTCTTTTCCTAATGGACCTTTTCCCCTCCTCATATGCTACAGTCTCTTGAACATTTTTCTCTCAGTTCTATACTTAGGCTTAAAAATAAGCTTTCATTCATATGAATAATGTCTTTTTTTTTCTGCCCCACGCTTATTTTTTGTATGACACAGATGAAGAGCTGATGCTGCAGACTGGAATCAAAGATTCCATCGGCCATGTTTCATGTCTGAGTGAGAGTTTCCCACACTATAACCTAACCATTTTGGCTTTCAGATCTTTTTTCTACATATTGACATTAGACAACAGGTCTATAATTATTTAGGATAATTTTTTTTAAAGTTGTAGATAAGGTTATCTACTTCCTGGTTTTCCAGTAAAGAGAATGTTTTCATATGGTAAGCATTTTTGGTACTACAAAACTTAGTAGTTCAATAATTCATTTAAATTCATCATTCATGTTCATTTATTCTTTAAGAATTCTTCAGTACTATTGTTCAGACTGGTGGGTTATTTTTAATATTTCATAGAAATTTTAACCTCTATCCAGCTTCAGTATTATACATGTGGAGTCCTTGGGGTTCGCTGAGCCTGGTTATTTGCTTGCAGACATTTCAGTACCTAACTAGATAACATTATCAGTGCTTGTGAGTATGAGGTTTGCTTCCTGTTTATGCACAGTAGTTTGCTCTGCTGTGGGGAAGTGTTTTTTTCTGTGGTAGTTCTTAGATTAGGGTATTGTTTTTACTTGATTGCTTGTCTGGTGTTAATTATCCGGGTGTCAATTGCTGGAGAGGATGTGTTCTGGTGGTTTTGTTTCCTTTGTCTTATCTTTTTGCGGTAATGAAAATTGACAAGGGTTTCCTCAATTTACACCACTTTGAAGAGGGTTAGTGGGCACAGAGAAGGGCAGGCTGCTTGGGTTTTTAAAAAGTTGTTTTCTTTCCCTTTTGTGTGGAGTTGAAAATTCCTTACTCCAATGGAAGGGAAATATTATAAGTGAGTGGTTTCCAATCCCTACATCCTGAGAAATATGTATTTTGGTTACATCTCTGAATCCTTTCCCTCACTTCAGGCACTATGACCATGGTCAGAGGCTTTGAGAAAAGCATATAATTTCAGAGTAGGTGACTGAATTTCATGCTACCTTAATCATGCTTCATATAATTTCTATTACAATCAAATAGTGGTTCAATAGATGGGTAGCTGCATCTTGTAACAAATGCTCAGGTTTTTAATCTTTTTTTTCTGTTTTGTGAGGTAAACAATACAACTTTAATTTCTTCAGGGCCACGACTGCTTATGAGAAGTGCAATTCTGTGTGAATTCTTCATTGCCACATGGAAAAATCTATAATACCATTCCAATAGTTTTCTTGACATGCTTTACCTGCAAGTAAAGCTTTCTTTCTTTTTCTTTTTATTGGTTTTATTTAATAATTTAAAATCATATGCTACTCAATCTTTCAACAATACTATTTAAAAATGTGTTAGCGATGTGGATATGTTATGTCTAAAATTTTAATAAAACAGCCAGAATACTTCTGATAATGCACATGAGGAATATTCTGCCAGCTATCGTAATTTACAAATTGACAAATTGAAAAGATAATTGCAAACATGCTCAGGCATGTCTCACGCACACAAGAGCCTCTTCCATGCTGGATTATCTGAGCCATATCGCCCTGATTCCTCTGAGAAATATGTCATCAAGGTTAGCAGGTTAAGAATGTTTGTGTGCTTTTTAAGGCCCTGTCACACTGGCCGACAGATGCAAAACGTTTGTAAAAAGGACACAGCGGACGAGAAAAGTGTTCCATCCATTGTTATCCGCTCTCAAAAGGGGCAAAAATTTGCATAACCAGAGCGGCTGCGGATAACACAGTCAAGGAACGGACAGGGAGACGCGCAGGGCGCGATGGAAAGCGGCATGCTTACGGAAAAAAAAAAGCCCCTAGCAAATGGAAGCGGATGGAGCGACTGCACACTCGCCGCAAGGCCGTTCTGGGCGAGGCACAGCAAAGTGATGCGGAACGGATACAGCGGATGCAGAGCGGACGCCGAGTGGAATGAAGCCGTATGCACAGTGGAAGCCCGAGCGTATGAGCGTCATGCACAGCGGCAATGCCTACAATGCCTAGCGTTCACTGCGCCATGCGGGGAGGTGCATTGCGTCACCCCGTGAAATATAAAGGGAGGCAGCTCCCAAAGCAGCGCACCATTCAGAGAAAGACCCGCTTCCAGACACAGTCGACTGCCTTCCAGCTGCTCCTGCCTGCCTGCCAGTCTTCGGCTGCGCCTTCCTGCCAGCCGCGTACCAGCCTCCCTTGCAGCCTTGCTGGTCTGCCTCCCTGCCATCTGTTCGTCTGCCTCCCTGCCAGTCCTTGCGTCTGGCCCTTGTCTGCCAGCCTCTGCTGCCTGCCTGCCTGTCTTGCAGGACCTTCCAGCCTGCTTGCCAGCCTGCCGCCTGCCACCTTCCTTGCCAGCCAGCAAACCCACAACATGGGAAGAAGAGGAAGCCTCAGCCATCTGCTGTCAGCCCTGGCAAGGGACAGGGCCACCCTCCCCACCCCCTGGCCCTCACTCTGCTTCTGCTGGCGGCTTCTGCAGCATGGCTGGGGGGGGCTTCTGCTGCTTCTGCTTCTGGAGGATCTGATGATGCTGCTTCTTTGGTTGTGGTGCTTCTGCTGATTCTTGCTCTGCTGTAGACTGCCTCCTCGTCCTGCTGTCCGCTTGTGCTTCCTTGCGTCTTGCTCGTCCTGCTGGTCCTGCTCTTGCTCCTGTCTTGCTGCGCTGCTGGTCCTGCTCATGCTCCTTGGTCGCTGCTCGTGGTCCTCCTGGTCCTGCGATGGTGCTCCTTGGTGCTGCATGCATCTGCTGGTGCTTACTCTTGCCTGCTGATGATCCTGGTTCCTTCATGGTGCTCTTGCTGTGCTGCTTGATGATATCCTGCTGGTGCTGCGGCTCTAGTGTGTGGAGAGCAGCCCCTACAACCTGAAAAGCCCCTCTGATGCAGTCCATTGTCCTGCCAAAGGGAGGAAGAGGCAGACGTCGAGAACGGAGAGAGGCCTAATTACGAAACATCGAGGTCAGGAACATGAGGATGACCGTGCTGGATCCACCGATGTGAGAGATATGACTATCTGATGCCCGGAAGGACACAGGCCGTACGAGGACCACAAAGAAGGCTTTGGGAGATGAGAAGGACGGAGAGCTCTGGGCTACACTGGAGGTGCTCCTCGGCTGTGGAAGCACATTGTCACCACTGCGTACGGGAAGCCTTGCACCTCAAGAAATCTGGCCAGGCCGCGCGTCAAGCTGACGGACAGAGAGAACACTACATCATGGCCAAGTGCAGCTTCCTGGAGGTGAGAATCCGCCAGCGCAGGAGCAGACCCCCTTTCACAACCTCCTCTTTCAGCAGCCTGCTGAGAGCCAGTCCTCTTCCGCCAGAGAGTCACCTCCTGTCTCAGCAAGCGTGTCTGTGGACAGCGTGCCATGACGGGAAGAACCCCGCGACCAGCTGTTTCTAACTGTGGCGGAGCGCGATGGAGAACCTCCCTGGCGCATGTGGGAGATAAGGGAGACGGCACTTCCACCACAGTCCTACCAGCACCACCCCCAGCTCCACCTTCCACAGAAGGCAGAGAGCCAGACAGGAGGGCAAGAGCCCCATTGTCCTGCTGCGAGATAAGAGAACACCATCAGGACGCAGCATGGAGATATCCTTTCTTCAAAGCTGGTCCACACGGATCCTCATCTCCAACCAAAGCCTTCCTCACCATGTGAACCACGACCCTCACGGACATGCCGGAACCCCCTAAGTACCAGGTGTGGCAAGACTCAGATCACCATCCTGTGCTTCACCAACCCTCCAGATCCAGATGAACCTGGATCCCACCCAGTTCTTGGTCTGCTCCTCTACCCCAGGTGATCGTCCCTCCCATCGAAGGCTTTCCACAGCTCCCTACCAGGGCTACGGGCTACCAGGAAGATCCAGCCCACGCACAGACAGCAGCCCTCTCCCAATCCAGGCACAGACTCATCGACAGCCACCGTGCCACCGGCTCCACCTCTCGATCACCAATTGCCCACCCCATGCCACCTGATCCACCGCACCAACCCACCGATGCCACCCATGCTCACTCGATGCCACCCCACGCCACTCCTCACACCAGCTGCCAGACCAACCAGCCCACACATCCCTACACTGCTCCCTTCCTCCACCCACAACCAAGGCCCGACCTCCAGTACACTCTGTCTCTTCGGTATGGGCTGACACCCCATGTCCATGGACGAAGGCAGCTCTCAAGCACTCCATAGCGGGCTCTGAAGCCAGCTGCTGAGAGCTCTTCCTCAACACACCGTCACCTGTTGTCCCCTCTCAGGGCCAGGCACCCAGTGGTGCTTCAGACCAGGCACTCCAGCCAGCAACCACCTCCACAGCACCTGAGCCCTTCACCTCCTGAGGACTGGGCACACCTCTGAGTGACAGAGGAAAGAGTGCCAGAGGCCTGGGTTGGCTACCTGTTAGACTTTATCTTGACACTTTGACTTGGGTCATTTTCTTTTACAGCTTGTTATTAATAAAGATTATCTTTGCCTCACACACTTGCTTCATTTATTTTTGCAATAAAGTCTTGTGGAAACTTTAAAATGCGTTAAGCCTTTGCATGCTTGTGGATGTCCGTAACGATAGCAGTGATGCAGGATTAGCCTTGATGGGTAATAGCTTGGATGGCAGCGGATACCTTTGGGATGGGTTGAGATATCTGTGGATGTTAGATAGCTGTGGGATGGCAGGGATACGTGAGATGGCAGGATACCTTTGGGATGCGTAATAGCTGACTTGGGAATGGGCAGGGGATAACCTTCTGCGGATATGGCGTTAGATATCTGGATGGGATGGCGTTAAGATAGCTGTGGGATGGCAGGGATACCTGGTGAGAGGCAGGGATAGCTTTCGTGATGGCGTAATAGCTTGGATAGATTAAAGCTCCAGTGCAAGCATATGACATTGTATGGTCCCACCCCCCAGAGTCCACACCTTATTGGTCCTTTATCTGTCAATAATAGAATGTAATCATTCAATCCACACATGTCAACCATAACACAACTCTTTATTAAAATGCCCTGTCATGCGGCCCACCCAACATACACTGGCCCAATCTCATCCAGTGTGTATAGACAGGCTGAATGAAGCATCATTAATCATCTATCATCCTTCTTGCCACTCCCCTGCTCCAGCTGGGGAGTATGCACCAGTATTCTCGGGAGGTTGTGCTGGCTTCTTCCTTCACGTGAAGCTCTGTTGGGCCTTGCACACCTTAGTGTCTATCAGGTTTCGCCCTTGCCCTCCATTCCCCAGGCTCCATGTCTCCCATTGCCTTGTTGCGAGCGAGTCCACGGACCTGTTCTGCAACACTTGGGTAAGGGTGCGCATGATGATGTCGGAGCGGATGCACGCCAAGCCCCACGATCCCTCCTCATTGCGTCATCTGGGCGATGCTGCATGGTGCTGCAGAAGCTACCTGGAACCTCGCTTGGCCAGGATGCCAGGCGTCATCTCCACCACCCGCCTTGCTGACCAGCCCTTGTAGCTGCAAGATCCTCTCTTCCACGGCATGACGAGTCTTTGCAAAGTGTAGGCGCTTCATCACCAGTCCCTGAGGGAGAAGGCATCATCCCCACGATGAGTGTAGCACATCTTTGCGTGTCGTTGGCAGGGGGCCTGGATCTGGGAAGCCCACTGATGAGGTGCCTTCCAGCCCCTTTCCTTGAAGGTCAACTGCGCGTGATACCTGGGCATCTGAAGCTGAGCGTTCGCCTGAACGCACGATGACATCTGAACTTGTAGTCCGGGCCATCGACACATGGTGAAGAGACGATGCTGAAGAAGCCCTTGTAGTTGCAAATAAGTTGGACCCTGACTTGGCTGGCCACTTTGCAGGCCACGTGCTTGCCATCTATGCGCTCCAATGTATGGGGAAGTTCCACTTCTGATACCACTGCTCGTGCCAACTTCTGTCCATCCTTCTTCAGTGGAGGGCACTTGAGGACTCCTGCACAGTAATTCTCGATGATTGGCTGCACCACTTCTCTGACCACAATGCTGATGTGTATGTGTGGCACCCTCCAGCCGTACTGCATGCTCTGTAGGTGGTCCCTGAGGCACAGGTGGCACAGAGTCAGGTGCCACCTTGAGCCAGGGTCCAGGCTGGGCGAAAGTGTGGGTTTGCCTTTGGTCAACCGGTCTCAGCGGCCTCCACAACTTCATCAAACATGGCTGGAGGCATTCCTTATGAAGTTCTGGAATACACTAGGGTCTCGTTCCTCAGCTCCACCATCAGCTCTTGTCCGTACTCTGCTCTTCTCCCCGATCCATCTTCGTACCCAGACGCTTCTGTGGCCACCTCCTTTTCTTCCCGTAGTTAGAGTTCGAAAGAGCCTGTAGATGGCTTCGCAACTGTTGCAGAACGAATGTGGTGCTACCTAAAAGGAGTTTGTTTACGATCCAGGTGACAATGACTGGATGCTGTGGAAAAAGAGCAAAAGGCAGATGAAGGCTGCAGAGGTCTGCACAGCTGGTCTGCTGTCTGAAAAGAGATCCAGGTGGTTGCTCCCCCTTTTTATAGTGCAATATAGTTTGTCCACTAGTTCTTTTGCATCCTTCTAGGCATCCCTCTAGACATCCTAATATCCGCAATAGCGTCCCTCTGCGAATGTTCTTTTCCGTTTTAAATGCCTTTCTTTGCGAGCTGCATCCGCTTTCGTCTTTCTCCGTCTGTGCTACTAACGCTGTGCATCCGTTTCCACGTCCGTTCCAAAGCTTGCCTCCTGTCGTTTTTCCGCTAGGAGCGGATTTTGAGTTGCGCGGTATGCGCACCAGATGCCTACGGATGTAGGCAGACACGTAACGGATGACGACGGACGGCAGAACGGATGTTCCCTATGCTTACGCATTCAGAACAGCGCGTTGGATTACATTTTCGACTCAGAAAGTTGTTGAAGCAGCCTCAAAACTTTTTGCAGTGGATAAATGTCAGTCGACAGATCTGCTGGACATACTAGAGAGGAAGAAAAATGGCACGCCAGTGAGTACAAAAATGGAAGCATCGCTATCAACGGATGTAAGTGTTTTTCCTCCATTTACATCTCTTTCCATCCTTGGTCAGTTGTTGACAGGGGCTTTCAAATGCAAGCCAGAGGTGGATTCTACCAGTTCACACCATATTCACTAAAGGCAGTTGTGTAAAATTCTTAAGCAGTTTGGAGAACTGGGTTGCTTAGAGAAATTTACTGGGGCCTCATCCTGTCAAGGAAGCGAGGAAGGAAACCATTCTGCATGTTGCGGAAGAAACTGCCTCTCCATGTAACCATTGGTAAATTCTCTGGCAGGACTGCGACTTCCGGTTCTCTGGAAACATCTCTGGGTTTTTTTCCCCTCAGTTGCTTGGTACTTTGCTTTGTTGGATGACCATTTAAAATTCTAATGGCACTGAAAAAAGTGCACTTATGACCATTTCACCGCTTACGACTGTTGCAGGCATCCCCACAGTCATGAGAGCCAGTCGAAGGAGATGCATGACCTTGACATGTCGAGTGATAATTGAGTGGCCATGCCCAGCCAATAAACATGAACCTTCTCCACTCAGTCACATGATCAAGCCATGCCCACCACCTAAGCCATGCCCACAGAATCGGTTGTTAAAAATTTTGAATCCCACCCCTGATGCAAACCTCTTTCGTGTCTGGTTAGAGAAGTCTGTATTCTTAAAGAAGGGCTCCACAAAACTCTTTGTCAGAGATATATAAACTATGGTTCGTGAATATCTTTCATACAGACCCTGTATGTGTTGCCTCTCTTTTTGCTTCTTCTTCTAATGCTTCCCATGCAAGTGACTGTTGTCATAAATGTCCTTCTGTTCTGCCAGGCTTAACCAAGAGGCAGCCACTTCAGGGAGTGTAGAAAGTTGGTGTGACTTTTCACAGTCTATGTGAGACATAACAGCTGTGCTGATAGTGCTGTGGGTCATGGATTGTGAGATAGATCAAAATGGGCTGGGCCAACACAAAGTGCTAAGTCAAACTCAAATAAAGGATATTAGGAGTGTAGCATGATCTGTGAACACAACCAGTTCTGCCAATTAAATAAACTTGGAAAAGGCTGGATTCTCACACCAAGGCTTATAACATTGAGAGTCATTCACAGCCTGTTCAAACATTCATTTCTGAATCCCTGAAGAGATCTACTGAGGATTAAAATGTATTCAGGTGAATGTTATTTCTGTTGTAAACAATGCTGGCTGTGAATTGTTAGACCAGCACAATTAGAAAATGCCAAGCTGAAGAAGGATATGCTCAGGTTTAGCTCTTCACTTGAATAGAAGAACTAGATTTAAATCTTCAGTTGCAGCAATCATTTATTTCCCTAAGAGAATGCTGGCTTGATGCCATTGCATTTGGTAGGATGACTGAGACAACGTATAAAAAGTTGTTATAGTTTGGACATCAGATCCTTTTCACATATACTATTGCCAAACTGGATCTCTTTTCATGTGCCTTTAATTTTTTTACCCAATATGGGACATTAATTTCTCCCTGTTAAATTCCTTTCAGTACACTTTTTAAAGTTTCCTAGATCTTTTTTATTCTTCTCTTTGCTGAAGTACAAGCCATTCCTTCCAGCTTTGTTTCATTTGCACATTTATAAATATTCCTTCATTTTTATCAAGTCATTGATACAATGAAGGTCCCTGAGGCATTCTACTCAATACTTCTCTTTAGGTTAAAGTAGATTGTTCATCTAACTATTAGAGGGAGATAAGCTGTTTAGGATGGTGAAGCCCTATCTCTTTGCCCTATGCCAGGGGTGTCAAACTCACAACCCGTGGGCTGGATGCATCACATGCTGGCCACACCCATGCCCAGAGGAAAAAAGTCCCAATACATCACAGGACGCTGCTGTGACAACTGACTTTGACACCCCCGCCCTATGCTTTTTCTTGATCTACTAAGTAGTAATTATCAAAGAAGATTAGGTTAGTCTGGCAATAATTTGTATATGACAAACCCATGCTGACACCTGGCATGCTTAGCCAATCACATTGTTTAAATCTGTTTGAGGATATCCAGAGGTGGTATTCAGCAGGTTCTGACCAGTTCTGGAGAACTGGTAGTGGAAATTTTGAGTAGTTCAGAGAACCAGCAAATACCACCTCTGACTGGAGATTTTACAGTATCCTTCCCCTGCCATGCCCACCAAGCCATGCCCACAGAACCGCTAGTAAAAATATTTGAATCCCATCTTGCCATCTATAAAGGTGAAGTTGAGAGATCTATAGATCCAGGTCCTCCTCCTTCTAGAAGATGGGGACAGTATTTGCTTCTTCGCTCTTGTGCAATTTTAAGTAAACCTCTGTAATAAGCTGGGATCTTTTTTTCCTGTTAAAAATGGGATATCATATTACCATTTAAAAACATTTATTAAAAATTGTTATTAACTTTCCAACTCCTGTGAAAAGCCAGGATATAAATGGCACTTTTTTGGTGCAACCAATATATGGATGCTTTAAACTAAATCTGTTCCCATTGGCCAGAACCAAATACCTTTTGAGACGCTATACCAGCAGGATGAGGTGGAAGATTTCCTGGTATACAATCCATCAGGCTGTACCATTGGAATAGGTGAACAAAATGCCTTTGTAATTACTGTATTGGCAGAGTTCAGAGTTGATGTCATTCTTAGTCAAAGGTTTGCCAGAATGCGGATCTTGCCAATGTAGTTGTTCCAGCATCATCTTGTAATAGTGAGTGAGACCTATATTTTCTGCTTAATAAAAGAAATACCACTGAAATGAATGTATGTATAATAATCACATGAATGTAAGATTGTGTAGGTGTCAATATTAAATCAGTTTTAGAATAATTAAAATTGGGAAATACTCAGCTGGCAACAGCCAACCTCTACCCCTTGCATGGGATACTTTGTCCTTGTTGGGCATGCCCAGTTCAAGGTAATACAGCCTCCCTAATCAATTTGTATCCTCACCACAACTTTAATCATTTAAATCTTTTGTTATTTATTGTATTTCAGTATTTATACATCATTTTATCAAAAGACAATCTCATGCAGTGAACATCTTAGATAAATAGCAATCCACACATAATTATTTGGTTGAAACTGTTGACAGAATTACTGTATCTGGTTGCTATCCAGAAGCAGCATTATAAACATTCAGTTTTATGTAAGCCTCTTGCTCCAAACTCCTTTGCATGGGATCATCATGTCACCATTTACTTTTATTTGAATGCTGGCAGCATATTTCTGAGTCCCTGTTCTCAGTCTCTTTCTTGTCCCTGCATCATTTTATCATATAAAGCCCAGTGTTGAGGATTTGCTTAAAGTTTAAGAATTTATCATACTATTTTGTCAACTGAAGTTGATTTTTACTGTTATATTTTACACCATTGCTGAAAGAGTAGACTGAAATACACACACACACACATACCACTAAAGCATACTGTTGTGGATGCATACCAGGATGACTGAGGCAGAACACAGAGATGCCAATTCTTTGGAAAAGTGTTTTTATTATAAAAATATGCTGTTGTGTTACAAAAGAAAGGTAACCTTTATTTAAAAAGGCTACCCATTGCTTTCATATTTACAATAAACTTCTATAAGTTGACAATCTTCTAAGATCTATTCAAAACTTCCGATTTATTTCACTGTTTCCTGTCTTATTATTTTTCTCTTTTATACTTATTCCATTTATTTGATTGCTTTATCTTTCTAGCTACCTGTCTCCTGTTCTTATCCACCTGTTTCTGTAGTTTACTAGAGTGTTCCCTTAGAGTTCCTTTTCTTACATTCGTATATTCATGTGGTGTATTGTATTCAGCCAACTCAGAGCCATTTTAATTCTACCCCATGTCTGGCCAGAAGAGTTGCCTGGCAATCAGCAGCCACCTCAAGAAGTCCTCTCTGGAGACAAGTGGTGGCAGATGAGTTGTCAACATGGGCTCAGTTACTGTGGCATAGCACCACAAAAATAAGTGCCAAAGAGCTAAAAATGGAGGGAAAGCTGAAGCAAGGGGACAAGGAGAGGAAATGTAATAAAAATAGTGAAATCTGGACTTGTAAATAGGCTTGAAAACTGACTGCTCTAAGGCAGCCTCTTGCTATCACAATAACTTTAATATCCAGTGGCAGAATGGCCATTGTCATCCAAGAGTCCCTGGTGGCCTTTCTGGGCCCTGCCCCAGATATGTGCAATGGAAAAATCTCTTCCTGGGGAGAACCTGTTGGAACCCCTGCTGGCTGAACTTTCTCCCTGCAGTGTAGCAGTATCTTCCCATGTTTATTGACTTTATGGCCAGCTTGGCTATAGAGTTTCACATGCTTGTGATCCTGGGAGACTTCAACCTGCCTTCTTTTGGCCTGGAATTAGATGTGCTGCCGATGGCTATCATGAATAGGTCCAATTTATTTAGAGCCCAGTTCTCAGTGCCGGTCACACATTGCATTGGAGGAGGCAATTCTCATAGTGATGCAGAGAGACCCTGTAGAGACTGACATCAAGACACTGTCAGTAATGGCGGTCCTCAAGTCTCAACAGTTACATACAGAGGAAGCGAGTGAGTGGCAGACTGTGGTGAACGAAGAGTGCGAGTGAAAGAATTTGCGATCCTGATTGATCGCTGAATATTGGAGAACCTTAGTCAGAGCGAAGCCCGAAAACAGCGGGCAAAGCAGATACGAGTGGCAGTGAAAGCGAAAGGGGTCGTGAGATGAAAGAGGGTAAGGATGCGAGCGATCGGATAGAGAAGATAAGAGAATTGGAGGGACCAAAGTAACTGACAATAATTTTTGGGGAAAAAAAGAAAGAAAGAACAACAAATTTAATTTAAGGGAACTTCAAGAGATTTGAACTGTGGATCTTGGGGAAAATTGGAAGGATGAACTTGAGATCGGGGGAGATTTGAAGTAAGGAATTAGATAGTCTTATTACAACTTTAAATATTCCATGGACAAAACTGAATAATTTACTGGATTCTTTTTGGATTATTGGACTGGAGCTGTAGTAAGTGGAGAAGATTTATTAAAGAAAGAGACTATATGAATTTAAAGATTNTTCTTTTCCTTTTTATCCTAGAATTCAGGCCATTTATATTAATTGATAATATTTTCCTTTCCTCATCCATTATCTAATTGAGTCTTGCTCTTTGTCCTGGAGTTACTCCTGTCTCTTTTTGTAGCTGATAATGTGTCCTCGGTTCTTCTCTCTCTTGTTGTTGTATATTTTTCGAATTCCTGGGATTCCTATCTCTATTCTTTTGGTAATCCTGATCGCCTTGCGAATTTGATTCTAATTCATCTTTACTACTCAATTCTTCCGGACCTACCAATTGTTCATAGAATTCTTGGGCTTTTTCCACGGAGTCTACTCTAATTTTCCTTTCTTCCCATGAGATTAACATCCCTTCTGGGATTAGCCATCTAAATACAATGCCTTTTTGATTTAACTGGTTCGCCAAAAACTTATAGTCTCACCTGTGCTCTCTCACTCTTCTTGGGATTTGTTTGAGCACCAAGACTTCTTTTCCTTTATATGTAATTGTTTCTTCTCTAGATATTTTGTATGTAACATCCCTGACCTTTCTTCTGGCAAATCTTACGTGAACCTCTTTTAGGTTTTTATGACATCTTGCACAGTTTGTACTCAGTCTATAGACTTCGTTTAACTCTTTCAGGATATCATCCTTATCTTTTTCCAACAATTCTGCTAATATTCCTGCTATCACTTGTTCCAAATTCTCTTCTTTTGATTCCACTATATTCTGGAATCTCAAATATGCTGCGGCCTTGTCCATTTCCAAATAGACCAGGGAATCATCCATTTCTTTGCTCATGTTTCTTAGTTGTTCACCAACCATTTCCAGCTTCTTCTCAGTTTGTTCCATCCTTTTCTCAATTTCCTTTATTGTTGATTCATTTCTCTCTAGTGCTTGCTGTATTGTTCCAATTTTATGATCTAACTTTGAAATGTCTAATTTCATTTCCGCCTTTAAATTTCCCGTCTCTTCTTTAATTCATTTGTATCAGCTCTTGTCTCAGTATGGTTTTTTGTCATTATTTCCTGAAGCTTCAACATAAATTTTTCTAAGGTAAGGAGAGTTGACTGAATATTGCCATTCATGATAAAGAGTTGTTTATCTCCAGATAGTGTTTCCTCAATTGTCTTTTGTGCCATCATTGAGGTCGATGCCACCACAGTTGTTAGTGCTGGAGTAATCTTCTTCCCAGATTTAAGTGTTATAGTAGTTGTAGAAGTCAATTCTTGTAGGATTTGTTTCTGTTTTTGTATTATACTAAATATGTTATCCCAAATTAGCATTTGCTGTTCAAAAATATAAAAAGGAAGTGTCCACAACCCTAGTTGATTAGTATATTATTAAACTAGTCACTCTTATCAATATAAGTATTCTCCAAACAATTTTAAAGTTAAATTAGAAATACCTGAATTTATAAATCTTAGCATTTATACTGAGTTTCCACTATTAAAATTCTAAGTATTACTAGTCTGTCTATCAATAAAGGCTATGAAATTCCTAATCTAAATATCAATATTTAAAAATAGTATTTTAAATGTTTATAGGTCTAAGCTAAGAAACATTAACCTGACTATACAACAGTTAATTATTTAATATATAGTAATCACAGTTAACCACAACTAATTATTTAATCTAGTACAATTAACATATGTAATCAAATATCAATACTTAGGTAGTTAATTAATTAACATCCCCTTGTTTCCCTTATATATTAAAACCATATGTGAACTTCAACGTTTGCTAATATATCAACTAAATCAAATATAAGTCACATTTACCACGTTCAAATACCAGGTGAGATGAATAAAGGGTTGGTATCAAAAGATAATTAGTACAAACAGCAGAGGGTATAGGTGCAGAGTATCTTAATATAACTATTCAATTCTTCTCTAAAGTCAAAAAGTTCAGCCACGAAACACACCGGAAGCACAGTATTGCTGAGTAATGTCTCTGGTTTCACAGTCTCACCGCACCTGTGACTGTTCCTTCTTTCGTTTAAAACTCCTGTAGATCAATCTCCAAATTTCCTATAGTCTCTTCAATTAATAAGGTCTCCTCCACTTATTCCAGCTCCAAACCAATAATCCAAAAAGACTCCCATAAGTTATTAGATTTCGTCCAGAGAGTATTTGGAAATATGGTAAGGCTGTTTGTTTCCTCGCTTCTGATCTTCCCCCGATCTCAGGTTCATTCGTCCAATCTTCCCACAGTCCACAAACCAAATCTCTTACATTTCATGAAAGCTAAATTTGTTGCTTTTTTTCCCCCAGGTTATTGTCAGTTACACAAGCCTCTCTCCGATTTGCTTATCTTCTCTATCTGATCACTCATGTCCTTACTTTCTTCCATCTCATGAACCCTTTCACTTTCACCGCCACTCGTATCCGCTTTGGTTGATTTTCTCCAATGTTCAACGCTCAATTGAGATCACAAATTCCTTCACTTGCACTCCTCGTTCACCACAATCTGTCACTCACTCGCTTCTTCCTGTATGTAATGATCCGGACTACAGGACCACCATTACTGAATGGCGGTCTCTTATTGTCGGTCTCTACAGGGTCTCTCTATGTTGTGATGAGAGTCACTTTCTCCACACCGCAACTCAAGCCTCCCCACACCGGCACATTTCTCTACGAGATACGTGCACCCTTAAGGGTCACCCCAACAGCAAGAAAAGGTGGCATAAAACCCGGGGTGAGCTTCAGCACCTCCACTCGTCCATACCTCGTCACTGGAAGTCCCTTCTTAGGTGATTTTGGCAAAATAATTCTATGAGTAATTTCTAATCGTAAAGTTTGTATTTATATATTAGGCAATTTTAAGATGCTTGCTGGATAATCTTGGGAGTTGAAGTCCACAAATCTTGCCAAGATTGGGAACCCCAGTCTAGATGCATGATCTGCAATTAACTTAAGTAAAATATTTTGTGTAGCCTAATCCAACAAAAAAAATCCTTTAGGTCTCTAGAGTATATTATTATTGCAAAACTCAGTAGTGACAACTATGGCATCTTCACAATGGACTTTGACTCACAAAATTCCTGAGCCCACATGGTTATAACAAGTTATAAATGGGGTGCTCTTCAAACAATTTAACAACAGGTTCTCTGCCTATTGGTGGGTGGTATGGTCATGGTGGGTGTGGTCTGGTCAGCTTCCTGCACCATCCTGGTTGCTTGATTTCTTTGAGTCTCAGGGAAGGTGAAAATGGCCTCCCTGGATTCTGGAGGCTCTCTGGAGGCTTTCTGGGAGACCTTTTTTTTTTGCCCTCCCCAAGCCTCCACAAGGGCACTGCACTTACCTGTGATCCAAAACAGGTCACATGGGGAGTCCTGGGAGGGAAGGGGTAGGCGGGGCCAGCCAGGCATGGGGTTTGCCAGTTCACAGCTATAAAATTAACAACTAGTTCACGTGAACAAGTGCGAACTGGTAACAGCCCACCCCTGGTGAAAAAGGGACCATAGTTGCGACTCTCACCATAAACTAATGGTTGCCCTTATTTTTTCATTAAATATTATTCTAACTGTACCTTTTGTGCTGCTGACCAAATTGCATCTTCTAAATGAGTAGCAAATCCTTCACTAAGCCATTCTTCTGTCCAGTCACGTGCCCCTATGGCCAAACCAAACCAGGCATGAGAAATTTCATGACACAGTCGTGTTCCACAAAGGTTGCTTTCTCCAGATAATATGCTCTGTGACAGGAAGATGATATGTGGGCTGCAAAATATGAAAAGGAGAAAGAGTTATGTATACAGCATATACTTTATTAGTCTTGTCAGCCTGTTATTACCAGTACTATATGAATGCTATGCCACGACAACTTGTTTATAGCTCAGACATTTTTAGGAATTAGGTTGCACTTTATTGTTTTCTAACTGGGATTCCAACTACATATTCTGCCAAGTGTTTGTTTCATCAAGTGTCTATTACCTGTAATAAGTAACCCAAACCAACATTTTGTATTTTTCAAATTACAAGGCAAATTTATTTCAATGGAAGCATTTATACTTAAACAAAGGCTAGGTGTAAATGTAGTCCACAGGTATTCTTAACTAAAGATCAAAACAACTATGGGAGAAAAAAAACAGAAGAGTGGATCTAGTAAAAAATGCTGAAAACTATAACCTAGAACAAGAGTAAGTAAGCCTTCCATAGCCCATATTTTATAATAGATATTATTCTTTACAAAAATATGCTTTTAAGATGTTTGTGTAGTCAAAAAAGAAGAAATTGTCATTCCAGAAATAAGCTTCCTATTCAAGCTGTATTTTCTCCTTGGTATTAATTCCATAAAATTATTTCCGTAAAAATGCAAAGGTTGTTTTGGATTGGATAGTCTTTGATATGTTTCTGAGAAACATATCCATATATCCATATCTGAGGAAAACTACAAGAGTAGCTGCTAGTGTGGAATCTTTGGTGGAAAGTTTATAACACAAATATCTGACATTTACTGGTACTAGAGGTAGATATGAGAATTATCCTAAAGATAGGAAGCCATAGTCTGGATGGAAAAATGTCAAACAGATTGGCACCAGATTGGCAAAAGAGATAAAGCAGTATGCATTCCTCTTATTTATTCAAACTATATAGATTATTTTTATGGAAATAATTAATTTGAAGAAGCTGAGTGTGGTTTTAAAAAATCAATAACCTACACAATAACCTACACGCTCTTGGGTAGTTTAAAATGCAAATTATCTGCAAGATCCAGTGGTGAAAGTGGAGGAACACAGTAAAAAACAGGACTAAGATTAAATGTAAGAAGACCAAAGTCATTACAACAGATATAACAACTGGCCTTAGAATACTAAGGGTAGTCAATAAAATGAACAAAAACATCACCGGACAGAACATTTTTTTTCACTTGCAATTCTCACACACACACAAATATAACAGGTTGAAAGAACAAATCAAGTAAAAATGAAAAACAAAAACAAAACATCCTCTCCTCAAATCACCCTATCCCCAAGGTCTGTGAACGCAAAGGTTTCTTTAAAATCATTTATTTGCTGTTTTCTCAACCTAGTACAAGATAGACTTATTGAATTAAAGAAAGAATGAAGTATGAACTGCAGACTTTCCTCACATTTAATATTACATCTTAGATTAATTCTTTTAATCCTAATGACATTTGGCATAAACTTAAAGTTGCTTTGCAGAGTGACGTTAAGCAGCATATAAATTTAATGATAAATATATTTCCTTTCCTTGATGTAGTACTACATCTGATATATGAATGTGCTATACAGGTATTTAATGTGTGTATGTTATAAAACTTAAATAGTATAAAACTTATAGAACTATAAAAGTTATAGAATCACAAAATTACAGAATTGCAGCAGAAAAGGCAAAGCTTGCTCAAAAAAATGTATAGTTTTAAAATAGTATCCTTATCTAGTATTTCCAAATATTGTTGAAACAGTGTTTTAAAACTCATGCTATAATGAACCTTCACACAGAAAGAGGCCCATACATTCTCTGTCAAATTGTTTTAAGAAACAAGTTTAAATTTAAGAACTGAATTTAGCAATCACAACATTCCATATGAAAAGCAACAGTTTCATTTTCCTCGTGTAAGTAATTGGACCAATATACTTAATATTTAAATTTTTATTCATCTGGTTCGTATAAATCCATGTTTAAACACAGTTCTGGTTTCCTGAAAATTCTTCCTCAGCTAAATCAATATCATAGATCAAATTTTCCTAGCCTTTACCACCCAGCCGGACATAAATGCTACATAGCAATTACTTTCAGTCTTAAATTACTTCTAGCTTCTGGTACTATTTGATAGAATTTATTCTGGCTAGATTCTGCTGATTGCTTAAGGTTTCTTTCGCTAGTTACGGTAAGGTTTACACAAACTCTCGTCATCTCCCAGCAGGATTCCCTCAGATTGAAAAGCTTGCCCATTCCTCAGGACTGGTTCTGCCTCCTTTGGCCATCAACTTTTTCAATCTGTCAGTTTGAAGTTCTTTCTCCCACAGCTTCCAAAATGACAGCATACCACATACCTTAAAAATGTCATATTCTAACCTATCTAATTACTTTACTAATCTGGCATTGTAATTACTTGCAAGATATATTTTATGACAGCTAGAAACAATGCTTGTCCGTGCAACTAGAGCACAAAACTTTCTGTACAAGACTAGGTTTAGTTAAATACTAATTCTTTAATCTGAATGTCAGCACTGGAAATCAGCCAAGCCTGCAGCATAACAGGAGGGAGTATGGTGGGGGGAGTGTGCAGTTGTTGAATTTCAACATCTGGAATGTAGTCAGTTGGGAAAGTTGAGCCAAATTATTTCTTAAGGTGAGGTTTGACTTTATTTAGTTCATACCCTTTCAGCAAAAGGATAAGCTTCAGACAGATAGGCTCTTCTCTAAGGAAGTCTCAGGGTTCCAGACAATTCCAGTATATATAGCAAAATGGTTCAAAACATAACTAACACTTAGTTTGTTTGTGTAAATTCATTCTAATCAATTCTAGTTCCAGTATCTTATTGTATCTTCTGCTAAAAAGGACAGTAAGATGCAAAGAAGTACATTTTTGTTAAACTTTAGAGAGCAAGAATATTTACAAATTCTGTTAAAAATAAAATTTTGACTAGTTTTCCAGAAAATGGGAAAGCAAAATTCTCTGGAAATAGTTTTAAAGGTGGAAAACAGGTGAAAGCGAAATATGAAACCAAATGTGCTTAATTTGCTTCAGGGAATGTAAAACAATCCCAGCAGGAAATGTAAGACATTATCGTCCACCCACATTTCACCCTAAGCTTCTCTAAATTAATTTCCACCCAAAATTCTTCTCAGCTTCTAGTCTGTGCAAGTTTCATACAGCGGATCAGTCATACGCCATAATAGCCAGCTTCCTACTATAACTAAGCACATCTAGGCAGCGGTCATACATCTTAGATTTTAGGACTTTTAAAACAAAGGAACTCCTATAACACAGGAAATGGCATTATGCAAGTACATGAAAACAATTTGTAAATAATACTTTTATTAAATAGTACAATTAAAAATATAAGCACTAATAAAAATTAAATATAATGTTGAATGTGATATATAAAAGAATAGAAAGAAAAATAGACAGTGCAGAAAAGGTAAAAAAAATTGGAAAGAGAAATAGAAAAGATAGAAAAAATAAGGATAGTAAAGTAAAGTAAAAGAAATAGTAAAGTAAAAGTAATATGTAAAAATGACTAAATTTTTTTCGTAAGTCTCACTCTCTCTAAAATCCTGGGCTGTAACCTTTCTCTCTGGGAAAGCTCTGTGTTACCAAAAGTCTCCCTTACTGCTCCTGCAGGTGCACATTCCAACATACATCTCTTAAAAAATAATTTAAAAAAGAAACATCTTCCAATGAAAAGCATTCTGATAACTAATTTCAGAATCTTATTTCAAATCCAAATCATAGTCTGTTTGTATCTGTCCAAAATCAATGTTCTACTTACTCTTTTACTTGGTTGGAATTCTTCAACTCCCAGCTGCTCAACTCATTGAGCTGATCACAAAATCACATTTTTCTGGAATCTACTCATGAGGAGCAGTTTTCTGGAGGACATAAGGGCAATCTCATGATCTCACCTTTTTTGGAGAGATTTCATCTGCCAGAATTCAGTATCTGGCCATCACTGCAATGCCATCCCTGCTCCTTCAGAAACATCTAGTTTGCCATTAATCCTCATTGAAAGTCTAAAACTAGAAATGTTGAGGGAATGAACTACATTGCCTTTTTTTTACAAAGTGAAGTTCCACAGGGCTGTCTTGCACTTCCTCAAAACTGATGTCAAGAACCATAGAAAACGAACCACATAGTTCAATGCAGTGTAATATATGGATCACACAAGTACAAGTTAAAAATCTGTGTAGGTGTCATGTTTCCATCTTTTCAACATATTCCATAAAATATATTCTTAAGATATTACCAAGATGCTATAATCCATTTTCTAAAAACTTCTTATCCAACCCAGCCCTTTCCTCAAAAATGTATCAACATCCACACTTCTCCTTAAACAGGTTTCTCTTGCGGCATCTGCTTGCACAGCCATGTTTGAAAACCTATGGTTTCAACTTGCTGAAAATACACACAGTAACCAAAAAACACATGCATCCATGATCCACTTCCTACTCAAAAAGAAAAATTCAAAAAAGGTCAGATTCTGTTAAAAGAACTACAAAAGATACTACATGAGACTGAAACATTAACAAAGGAATAGAATCACAGAGAATAAGCAGCAAGAATAAACAGCACCTCCCCTAGACTCTACCCAAACTACCATAAGTCAAATTATGAAGAATAAAAAGAAAGTACTGAAGGGGAAAAGGCACAGAAGCTAAAACACATAATGACACTCCCTTTTAGTACAAACTTCCCCACTGAGAGAACTAACTGCACAACTTGGGGTACTGCTTTGGATACTTTTAAGTAAATGACCCCTAACTGTGGTCTACACAGCACTACAAAGAAATGGTCCAGAATGGATCAAGTAAATAACATTCCAGACATACTGCTGGCAGCCTTTGGGCCATTTGGCTGAAACTGAACAGAGGAACTTAGGGACTAAGAAATAGACACATATAAGGAATTTGCACTTTAAGTATATCTTATATGGCAAGGAAAAAAATTAAACTAAGCTTATATTTTCAGGTTCTTGATTCCAAGTTCTTAGATTTAAGCAACAACAAAAATAATACTGTCTGTTATACTGAAATAAAAGAAGCAAAATTATAGGGGTGTAGAATACATGAGCTGCCCAAAAGTCTGATCAGCAGAAGAAAATTTAATTTTGAGGCATCCTCTTCATCCTGCAGTCCATGCAGCCACATGGTCAGATTTCGTCCTAAATCTAACATTGGTCTTCCACCCTGGTCCTCCAAAGCCCCCCCAACACACACACAGAGGATATCTCTCTACCAACTCATACAGTTGTCCCAAACCTTCTATTGCTTTAATTTGCTGCCCTAAAAAGCTCCAGAGAGTCTCAAAATCTCCATCAGGACTTTCATATACCCATAGCAACATGTTGAACGAACTGTTGCTAAGGCCTGTCCCAACCATACATATCTGGCATTGGCACCATAACCACAAAAAGAAACCCCCTGTAGTAAATCCACTTCCATCTACTGTAGTTTTTAAAAGTCACTTGCTGTTGCTTTTCATTTTCAACTGAAATATTCCCTCTTCCTATCACCATTATCATGTTGTTTCTTTCAACGTGACATTTGTCCTTCAACAGCATTGGGAATTTTCTGACTTGTTTATCTTTTAAATTCTTCTTTCCACTCTTCTAAACTCTGTAGAGTTGTTCATCAGGACACTTTGTCCTGCTGTTGTTGGTGACTTAGTTAATTATAAGTGGATAAATTTACTGACAGTAAATTAAAAAGGTCTCGAAAATATTATTGAGTCCTTCTCAGACTGTTCCAATAAATGTTTGATCATTCTGGTTTGGTATAAAACAAATTCTGGAGAGATCTCATACTGAAGTTATGGGATGAGTTGAGGAAATCCAGTATGACTGTTGCCTTCTGTCATCTTCAGCTACCCCTCATCTTTTCAGCATTTGCTTTTCCCTCCTTTCCCTTGGTTGTCACTATAATGTGAACAACTCCAGGCCTAAGGAAAACTTCTATTCCTACTTCCTGCTTCAACAAAGCTGGCAAAAAGAATCTATAGTACTTAATTATACTGTTTCTTTTATGTATAAAGAATCATGGTTACCCACAACCATTACTGACTGAGTTAGCCGCATGGGTCTTGCTTAAGAGTTGACTAGACCTTTTTGCAAAATACAGTTTCTGGTTCATATGTAATCACAATCAGAAACAGGTCCAATGAAACTATTGACAGCTGAGTTGTTCTCCTAGCTGCCCTGGTGTGAAGAAGAAAAAATATGAGATTTTCCTCAGGTTCATGGAAGCTTATGTAGCCAAATATGACTTGACTACCATGTTTTCTCGATGGAATGTTGGCCTCTCCCAACAGTCTTTTATGGATCAAATTAAAACTTCCTTTTAACACTGAAGAGAATATAACGAGTGTCATTAACTTGTTTCTTTGGTTAAAGTCAAAACAAGTATGAATTGACCAACTCTTCCGAAACCTGGGAGAGTTTTCACACTTTGTAACACAGCAAGAACCCAAATTGCAGAACTTCAAAAACAGGCCAGAACAGGTTCATGGGTAGAATAAAAAGAACTGAGAACTGCACCTTGTTTTTAAATGCATATTTGTGTTTGTGTGTGTGAATACACATGTACATATGCATAATAGCTACATATAAAATATCTATCTGTCTGTCTGTCTGTCTGCAATTTCTCACAAAAAGTTAGACTTTGGTAAGGCTTCACCTTCCAACCTATTCAAAGCAAATTAGCATCTACATTAGTATCTTTGGGTTTTTAAATGAAAGCATATCTCATCTGTTCTATGTTCTTTGCTTCAAAAAATAGCCTTAAAAACCCAATAGAACAGAGCATGAAAAACTGAGAATTAGTTCTCAGATTCACTTGTCCAATTTAATAGATACAAAACTTAGGAGTCCTCTAAACATACGTTAATGTTTAATTGTGAAATCAAATTAATTAAGAGAACATATAAGACTTCCAACAGGACTGAGATGTTTACTGAAAATAACTTGTAATAATTTCTTCAATTTTTGAGTGTCTTGCATGTTTCACTTTTCCCAAATCGAATGTTTGTTATCACTCAAATCAATATTTTTTCTGAAGCAGTTCAGAAAGGCAGATTCAGGAACATCCTCCACAATCAAGGAATTCATTCTTATAATTCTGGTGAGATTAAAATGCTGCTGCACATTACATTTTATTTTACTTTTGTACAGATAAATGCAACAATTTTGCTTCTAATTAAAACTATTCCGGATGAATTTAATGTTAGATATCTTCTAGAGACATCTAAGACTTAAGCTTCAAAATCTAAAATAGTAATTATTTTACAAGAAGTAGAATATTTATCCCCCCAAAATATTAGTTTCCTGCTCATAGTATATTGAAAATTGTATGTGGTATTTGTTTATATCCTTACATTTTATTTATTTATTTATTTGATTTGTCAATCACTTACAAGATAATAGGTATAATAGGTATAATATTAACATGAATAAGAATACAGGAAATAGATATGAATAAATGGGGACAATAGGACAGGGATGGGAGGCACGATGTTAACTTATGCACGCCCCTAATAATGTAATCACGGTCTGTGATTATAATTTATTTAATATTTCTTTAGTTTAAATTTAATTCACATACAAAAACAGTTTAACTCCATGAAAGTTAGCTTCCTTTAAGTCATGCTTTAAGAGTAACATGATTAACAGCTAATATAATTTTGAAAAAACACACTAGACTATGTCATATTTTGCAGAACTTTTTTTCCTTTTAAAATTCTGGCTTCTTTATGAGATTTTTTTTTTTTTTTTGCTGGGAATTGCAAGATATTGAAACAAATACTAGAAGACATTAAGCATGGTGTCAGGTAGACAATTATCCTGTTATCATCTGTTGGAAAGGTATAGATAGTCCTCAACCTACAACAGTCTGTATAGTGACTTTGAAATTGTCCCTCTGAACAACGTGTAAATTAAGCAATTACAGCACAAGAAAAGCAATAGCAAAAGCAAAACTGGAGGTAATATCATATTCCCACAGTTAGTGAGAACGTGATTGGGAAGAACCTATTTTTTACAAATATGGAAGAGATTAACTGACAACATCAAATGAAAACAAAGTGTTCTCCTGGCTGTAATCAAATTTCTTTGAATCTAAACACTACATGGAGCAAAAAAATGTTTTCTAGAAGAAAAGGTTACAATATAAAGAAGCAAATTTGCAACATTCCTTATTTCAGGCATATGATTCATTTTGAAGTTAAGGAAGTCATTTCTGTAAAGCTTGTTTTGAAATGTTAACTCTAAGTTTTAAAACTGTGCCTTCTATTCCAATCAGCAAGAGTTTTTGGTTTCATATTTTTGGATATTGCACATTACTATTCCTTCCCTTGGGAATTCAGGTAACATTTCTCTTCTTATCACTTCGAAGTTTCAGTACAAGCTTATCTTTCTTTGCTTCAGAACACCTGATTTTCTCAATCTAAACAAGCAATGATTGTATAGATTGCTATAGTTTTCCATAATCTGAAAAACTGAGGGAAACCAGTTTGCAAAGCTATTGCGTTACTATCCTACTCTGAACTGGCATCTACTTCAAGCAGAAAGTATTTGCCTTTTTGCCAAAAATGTCTATGGTTGTGTGCTATACTATACTGGCAATTTACACTATGCTGTAAAAGCACCCAGTTTATTAAATATGGATAATACCTTGCAGATAAATTGATTCATACATTAATTTACATGAACTGTATCCTAAGCAGCAAGTTTCCTTCAGAAGACAAGGTTGGAAAAAGACTTAAGTTTTTTGGATATCTTTTCAACAATTCAGGAGTAGTTCTGATTCAGAAATAGCTCCTTATATATTAGAACAGGAGTGTCAAATTTAAGAGATGCTTAGATCTGGCTTGCGAGGCCACCCTGGAAACAGTGAAGGACCAGCCCATGATACCTCTGCTAGAGAAAAAGGAGCTCAGGAGGGCTGCACGTGGCCCTCCCAAGCTCCATTTTCAGCTGGGACAGCCTCCTGTAACCCTCTGCCAGGGAAAATGGAGCTCAGAAGCCCATTTTCTCTGGCAGAGTGCAAGGGCCACCACAGGCACCCTGACATGAGTGACATCAAGCTGGCCATGCCCACATTGGCCACACTTACCCCAGCCCTCCCCCCCAAGGTCAAACACAACCTTGATGCAGCCCTCAATGAAATCGAATCCATGTCCCTTTAGCAATTCTGTGCAAAAACTAATCATGGATAAATAGCTCCCTTGAAATTATGCCAACATTTAAAGAGAATCGAATGAGAATCCCAAATTTTGCTGTTCATTAGGAAGAAAAACATCTACAATTATTCTGTATTTCTATGATTTGTTTGGCAATTAGCAAATTAACAAGCCAAATTATCACCATAATACATTGCAATTGCACATCCTTTTTCATACACTATGTCAGTTAAGACTATTAATCTACCAAACGTACACTGTGTCTACACAGATTTATGTAGTGCCCAATTAGGGCTTCTAATAAATTAACTCTAGAGATACTGCATTTAAAGCACATGGCAATCTTTTATTGCAACAGATACAGCTCAATGGATTACTTCAGTTTAATATTACTTTTTGGAAAATATGCAGATACTTAAAATACAGGGACTTGACTTACAACCATTCAATTGACTTACAACATTACCAACTGTTTGAAGTTTACTGTGGCATTGAAAAAAGTGACTTACAACCAGTTCTCTGACTTAGTAGCATACCCATTATCATGTGATCAAAATTCATGCGCTTAGCAACCTGCATGTATTTTGGACAATTGCAGTGTTCCAGGGTCACCACTAGTGATTTTCCCAGATTTCGATAGGTAAAGTCATTGGGGAAATGCCAAATTTGCTTAAACACTGCAAGATTGTTAACAATTTTTCTTATTTTATTTAAAAAGAAAGCTCTATTTGGATTAAAAATATGTTACTGTTTTTCTGTATGATATAAGATTCTGAGAATGCTAATATATGGTATAAATCACCAACAAGAATAAAATTGAATATTCCATTACAAAAGCATGCCTCAACCTTTAAGTTTCCAAGTTGTTGATAAACATAGTCCCTAACATCGTTTTTAATTCCATTCTGACACTCACCATTTTTGGACACTGATGAATGCTATTATTTATTTCCAGTGAGCTTTCCTTCATAGCTTTTTACCAGTCTCTCTTCTATATTTAGGGATAACCTCTGTAATTATAGTAATTGCAGAGTTTATTGTTGTAAAAGAAAAAAACTATGATAAAAAGAATGCTAGATATAAGATCAAATCAAGCTAAAATCTGGGCCCCTGCTAAGAACTTAATGCTTTGTAAGTTTAAATTACAACTAAACAAATGTAGCAGCCTGACTACTACAATAGCCAGAAACACATCTATGAGAAGTTAATTCAACTTTCAACATCTGAACCTCCTAAGTTTCTCTACCATCAATATTTTGATCTTGGTCTCCCTTTAAATGGGTCACTGGAGGACACAGTGAGTAATGTCCTCTATTACATCTAGAGTTATAGCTAGGAGCCTTTCTCCAAGGAGAAAACTATACCAAAAAACTAGCAATAGATCACAATTAAGAAATGTTTCCTATTTGCAGTCTTTGTTTCGTAGCATTATTTCCACAAGTCTACTAACAATCATAAGGTGCGTAAATTTCTTATGCATGTCATATGTGTAATCTTTATAGTCAGGAATATGAATTTTAATAGTCAGGAATATGAGCTTTTTACTGATACAGAATTGTCTCTAGTTTAACTTTTCCCAACTTAGCATCCTCCAGTTGTGTTATGAGTGTAATTCATAAAACTCCCCACTTGTATGGTCACCCCAAAGTATCTGCAATTCCACTTCCAATAAATCTGTTTCGATTACTGTTTCAACCGCTTGCAATTTTAGCAATTTCCAGGCTTTGTTCTCTACCTAGAACTGAATTAAGCCTTATCAGAAATACTGCTATAAATTATTTGTACTCTGGAAAAGGCTTTTAAAAGCAAAGAAACAAAAAATGAGTAGTAGTTGTTATCTCAACTGCACAAAGTTCGTTTCAACTTTAAGAAAGCGTTAAAAAAGTATTATCACTGTCAAACTAAATTTATCTCATTTACTTCATTCATCTTGAGAACCAGACAATAATGCCTTGTTTTCAAGAAAAGCAGATAAATTTCTTATAACTTAGTTAGTTAGTTCATATCTAGTTAATCTTTATTTTTATGCCAGATATACTTCAGTAAGTAAATTGGAGTACGGAATCCTCCACCTGCTTCATTATGTGCATTATGCATAGCTGATTGAATCTTCTTCAGACTTTCAAGTTATTGAGGGAAGGTCAGAATCTACTAATCAGATGTCTTTTTTTCCTCATAAAACAAGCAATACAACAATGTCACTCAATCCATCTTGACATGCAAATATTTTCTAAGAACACAGTTTCTTATGCCCTCATAATGATTCAGACTTTTCAAACATCTGCCTTAAACCTCCTCTGATTTTTTTATAATAAACCAATTTTACTATTATGTAGGACTCATTTTTTTGATTTATCTGCTTCTGCAAACCATATGCAAACTGCACGGGATGCAAAATAGAATGCTTTATATTTACTGAATGAACGTTTACTAATTCTCCTTATTTGGGAGTTGCAAATAATAAAAAGAAAGACACATGGGGAAAGGGAACACAGAATAAGCAATGGCTTCAAAATCATTTTCTTAGCTTATTTTGTGAGACAAGTATACAAGCCTTCCTTTTTATGTGTATCAGTCAATAAGATATCTGTTGTGTGTTTTGCACAAAGAACAAAGATGCCTTTATCGATTCTTAAAGTCTGTAGGACAAACCATTCATGCTGTCAAACCCTCCCAAACCCCTTTCAGCAAATAATAAAATCCATCAGTGACAAATGTCAACATGCTAATGTGTTAAAGAGGGAACAAAAGCAACATTCAGGCGAGGTGCCTCATTTCATATTATATCAGCCCTCCAATTTGTAACAACTTCACAGCAACCCACATATTATGCAATTCTAGATGGAACAGTGAAGCAAATAAGGTCAGAAAACAATTTGGGTTCTGAACAAAATGTGAGCTTTAAAAGCTGAGATTTTAAAATAGTATTAACTGGAGAGTTCCAAAAATATAGTTTGAAAATCTTAACTTTGAATACTATGCAATACACTCACTGATTAAATTGGAGGGTAATTAAATTTCATTTATAAAATCCATATTCTAAATGAAAATCGTAGTTATCAAAAGAGGCTCAAGAAAAGTATTACCCTGGACACTATATAGCTGCTTGGTGAAAAATTAAATTATACATATTTTCTGTATACAGAAGAACATGTTGGTTGCCACATTCTTCTTATGAAGCCTAAAGTCCTCAATCATGTTTATAAATTGAGACACAAAAATTTTATGAGAGTTAGGAATAATTAATATCTTTTTTACCATTGTATCTGAGTAACAGCATCATTTATGTAATACCAATTCAACTTGTGGTTTTAACTGTAATAACTGTAGAATTCAATCTGAATTTTAGAATACTGATCATCAAGGTTTAACTTTTTCATAATGGCTAAGAAAATAAGATGCTATATCACAATTTGCCCGTCTAATTTGATGGTTCAGTATGAATGAATATTTGTATGTAAATTCTAACGGGTAGAATCAGGTAGGAAGATATTATTACTCCATCAGTTGTTTTTTTTCAGGGGTTAACAAAATGTTAATGGTATACCCACAAACAGGACACAACTACAACAGCATTTTCCTCTCAACTGATATTAAGAATCTACTGCATACGTTCCATTCTACTGATGATAAAAAACAGCTACTGATAATCTTATTCTCCAGTAATTAGACTACATCCTTCTTTGTTAACACTCCTGAAAACTATTAAGACTTAATTACCTTAATAGCTGCTTTTAGGGTGGAAAAGTGTAAAAAAAGAAAAAGTAGGAGAAGCTGCTACAATATGTTATATATACATTTGTTTACTCTGTAGGCATAAAATGAATGGCAATTGTAATTTATTGATTCATCATATTATTTCGTTTCTCCTTTCTGTTATCTTGTTTTTCTTGTTAGAGAATTATTTAACCCCCCCACTTAAAGACAGACAAATTGTTTAGCATTACTACATTTACAGATAGGCATTCCATACAAATTTCTGTCATTATTACTCAGAGAACAAAAGGCAAATGTAGTGTGTGCTGCCCAGAATCACCACAGGACAACCTATGTAAATTTATATATACAAAGTCTTGAGAGAAGGGTTGTTTGGGAAAATAGTCATAGTACAGATAATCCTTAACTTACAACAGTTCATTTATTGTTCAAAGTTAATCATTATGGATCATTCAAAGTTACAATGTCACTAAAAATGTGACTTATGACAGTTTCCCACACTTATGACCATTGCATCCCCATGGTTACAGGATCAAAATTTAGACACTTGGCAACTGAGTCATATTTATGATGGTTGCAGTGTCCTGGGGTCATGTGATCCCCTTTTGCAGCCTTCTGACAAGCAAAGTCAGTTTCGTTCAACAACCGTACTAACTTAAAAACTGCGGCAATTCACTTAACAGCTTTGTCAAGAAAGCAAACTCACTTAATAAATGTTTTGCTTCGCAATAAAAATTTTGGGCTCAATTGTGGTCGTAAATTGAGGATTACCTGTACATCTTCTCCTGATAATATTACTTGTTAGGAGTTTAAGTAAAGCTTCCCTTGAATAACTATAATGCCTGCTATATGAACCTAACTTGACAGTAATAGGTGTATTAGTGTGCCAATCTCTTCTTCAAGGTTCTTTTTTCTATTATTATTATTATTATTATTATTATTATTATTATTATTATTATTATTATTATTATTATTATTATNTTCTTCAAGGTTCTTTTTTCTATTATTATTATTATTATTATTATTATTATTATTATTATTATTATTATTATTAATATACCACCTGTCTCCCAATGATTCTGGGTGGTTAGTCTACATATCTTAGATCAATCAAGTCAATTAGGTGCTAAAATATATTAAATGGGAATCACAAGAAAGCTTATACCATTGACATAAGTTGGGTCTTTCACTTATATAACTCCATAATTTGGCCTTCACTCCTTGGAATTACCAAATGGAGGTTCCTGTTTTCATCTTATTTCTAAGCATTCTGTTTTCTTGTCTTCTTCCATTCTCCATTTAATTTCATTTGAACAGCTTTCATCTTTTTTCCATAACACTGGAAAAAGGTTTCCTAAGTCCCTCCCTAAAGCTCCCCCCAACAAATTATTTAAAACCATTGAAATTTTGGAGCTATATAGATGACACAAAGCTTGGTGTTCTGGAAATGAGTTCACTAATAAACTATAGAACAGTCTTACATTAGAAAAAATTTTTGAAAGAGAAATAAATATCGTTATGTCATGAAATCACATTTTCAAAATGATAGCAATGGATATGTTTCAGAGAAAAGCAAATAATTTCTACTTTCAATAAATTATCCTACCAGGTACACATTACTGGGGCTGTACAAGCTTTTCTAAGCATAGAACAAGGACATATTCAGAAAAGTTTATGCAACTGCAAATAAGTACTGTGATCTACAATTATTCTCGACCACATAGACCTTGCAATCATATAAATGAAGTGTTTGAGGTACATTGAGAATTTCCATTATTGTAGAAGTAGCTTTTATAGATTTCATTGTCATAAAAGAGCTATGGATTATAAACCTGTAAGACAACATAAGCCTTTTACATTAATTTATGAAGTTCTATGCTACATAGTTGAACTCTGTAGAATATTTATTACCAATCTTCTTGTTTAAAATTTAATCAAGGTAAACTAAAGTTCATTCATTCGCCAATTTGAATGCATTTTAAATAGAAAATAGGTTGAAACTACTAATATTATATTGTATACTATATATTAACATTCCCCAACCTTTGTGGCTTTGTGGACTGGTGGGAGGAGGGGACGGTTCCGCACCAGTGGAAAGCAAGTGTGGGCACTTGCTGCTTGTGTAAGTGGAGCTGTGTGCATGACGTTTGCCCGCCACTTCAGCAGCCAACTTCCACATGGGCCACGACCTAGTACTGAGTCGCAGTCCAGGACTTGGGGACTCCTGCTATATATTATGTCTTTCTGGATCCCAAGTTCATATATAATGCCTATTTTTTTTAAAATAGTGTCCTCTTCCCAACTTTATTTGCACATGTTGTCAAGAGCATTCTGCCTTCCATCCCATAGGATGTACCATTTTTAGATTAAATGAAACAATTGTTTTCCAGAGGGGGGGAGGGAGAAAGGAAGGAATTTTATCCCAGCATTCATTCACTGCACTCTACTCTAGCATGATTGTAGCTGAGTTCACATTGAACTAGGATATAATGGTGGATTTGGATAAAAGGCATCTGAGTTAAAATCTCCATTTGATCACAGAAATTACAGGGTGAGTTTGGGCCAATATTTGAGCCCAACCTACTCTCACTTGTACTGTAGATAAAATGAGAAGTGGCCCCATGTATACCACCTGGAGCCCCCAAAGAAAAACTGGGGCATACATGAAATAAATAAATAAGAGATAGAAGCAGTAGCAGCTTTTCCAAGGGGGATGGATCTTTTACTCATTCGTTCCTGTTTTCTATACCGGACAGGTCATCCTCAATTTACAATCATTCATTTAATCACTATTTTAAATTACAAAAGTCATTTATGACAGGGCTTTCCACTTAAAACTATTACAGCATCACCACAGTGATATGATCAAAAAATTGGCACTTGGCAAACCAGCATGTATTTTACAATGGCTGCAGCATCCTAGGTCCTAGAGGGCTTCCAATGAGCAAATTCAATTGGGTAAGCAGGATGCAACTGCCAGGGTAAAAACATTGTAAAATTGGGTGCAACACACTCAATGTCTACATGGTTGGCAACAGAAGTTCCATTTATGATCATAAGTCAAAGGCCTACCTGTACTGTGTAGATCACTTCGACTAACTAGATCAGAAACAGCCCAATTAACATGTCTACCATATACATATATGTAAACAATGTTTTGTAATTATTACATGTATTGATTTATCCTACTGAAATGTCACCAATCCATCTGCCTTTGTCTGTAATTTCAACCACTTAAAATCCATGTATTATTATAACTCTACACAATGAGATTGATCATAATTCCCTGCAAAACCCAGATGGGTTAGTGGTTAGAAATTCTAGCCAAGCTTGGTGAACTTATCTGAATGGGAAGCCAGGAATGTAGTGAATGTCAACAATCATCTGTCATCAATAGACATTTTAAGAGTTAGAGATAAGAAGAAATTCAAGTATTATCTTCTAAGAGGACAGCATTGCAAAAGAGCATAAGATTTTACTGAAGAGACATTGTGAACTGGAACTCTTGCTGGCTTAGAAAGTGTCAGCTATACTGTAGTATCTTTACATGCTACCATGTTTTGGAACACAATATAATTCTTTGCTAAATTTGTCCTGGTTTCTGTGGGAGCTACACAAGATATTAGGGAAAATAATAAAATAACAGCCACCAGAATTGTACTTACTACTGTTCTGTCTTAGACCAGGTATGTTCAACCTTTGCAATTTTAATTCTTGTGGACTTCAACTCCCAGACCTGGGAAGTGGGAATTATGGAATTCTGGGAGGTGAACGTCTTAAAGTTGCCAAGGTTGGACATCCCTGATCTAGACCTATTGATTATTAATTATTATTTTTGGGAAAACCCACTGAATTACCTGGAAGGCCTGCCCAGGCTATCCATTTCATTATAATTTAAAGACGTACAGCATTTTAAAAATAATTTTACACAATTATAAACAAATATACAAATAATTTAAAATCATTCTATTTGACTTAAAGCTATACAGTCCTGATTAGCATTTAGTTGATTTTGGATAGTCAGCCTATCTTCAGTAGTTTAAGAACCATTCAGAGTTTTGATGGACCCTCCCAAAGGTGCTTGTGACCCAATTTGAAAGTTACGACTACTGCATCCCCGTCACATGATTGAATTTTGGAAACTGGACAACAGGCTCACTTTTACAGGCATTGGCAGAGTCCAGGGGCCATGTTACTTCCAATTTTCAGCAAAAACACCCCCACCCATTTGGCAAAGTGAATTTGCTTAACATACAAATTATTTGCTTAATGCAACAAATAGCAATAGCACTTAGCCTTATATACCACTTCACAGTACTTTTACAGCCCACTTTAAGCGGTTTACAGAGTCAGCATACCGCCCCCAACAATTTGGGTCCCATTTTACTGACCTCAAAAGGATGGAAGGATGAGTCAACCTTGAGCCTGGTGAGATTTGAACTGCCAAACTGCTGGCAACAGGCAGTCAACAGAACTAGCCTGCCACACTGCATTCTAACCACTGAGCCGCCACAGCTGTCAACAAAGTCAAGTCCAATCATGTGGTGACCCACCTAATGACTGCAACAATTTATGACTATAGTTCCAGGCTCAATTAAAACAAGGAATATTTGTAGCCTTAATTCTATGCAAGTTTGTAAAAAATATAGTATGGAAATGCTTGGCTGGAGAAACAAAAGATGAAAAATAGCACTTAGACTTATATATCGCTTCACAGTGCTTTTACAGTCCTCTCTAAGCAGTTTGCAGAGTCAGCATATTGCCCTCAACAATTTGGGTTCTCATTTTACCCACCTCAGAAGGATGGAAGGCTGAGTCAACCTTGAGCATGGTGAGATTTGAACTGCTAAATTCCAGACAGCCGGCAGTCAGCAAAAGTAGCCTGCAGTACTGCACTATAACCACTGCACTATTGTGGCTCATAGCTGCCATATTCCTTCCCATGTACATATTTTTATTTTTATTTTTTTTTGCAAACAGCAGGGATAAAGGAGAAAGGAGGCTAAAAACCCTGCAAATTAAGGATTAGAAATTGAGTAAGATTAACCATTAGTGCTGGACTTAGTGATTGTAAACTATCTAGGATTATTAGGCCAGGATAGGAAGCCTACATTTATTTCCAGAATAAATACAATCCAGTCTGCCAAGAGCAGCATTAGAAAGAAGTAGCCATGAAAGAAACGGAAGCCAAACATTCTAAAATTAAAACAGCAATCACATAAAGAAACAAAAATACATTTATAAATGGTTGCTTTAAGAAAATAGAATATACTTATATAAATTACCCACATTCTTACTTTATACACAAAATTAACACATCAGGATGTCCTATGTGTTTCATAAATTGTTTCTCAATAAAGATATGCTATTACAAACCTAGACATCATTTTAATGGGTATCAAATGTTTACTTGTTCCTGAAAATATGCATTAAGTTTGTGCGTGCTGAGGTCCATGATTGAATGAAATGGCTTTAATGAATGTAAACATACATTGCTATATAAACATTTTTAAAACTTAAAATCATCCAATCTAAACAAATCCTATATGTTAGCTTCCTAGTTAAAAATTCTTTGGCAACGTTCCCTTTCCATTTCCTACAGATATAAATCAAGGGATGCCACTGACCTAAGTCCAACTCATTTTCTTTACTTTAATTTAACTCAGTGTATATGTGCCCATACTGTGGATCTGAGGGAAAAGAATAAATATGTACACAAGTAGAATTTTAACTCTTTGTAATTTTGTTTTTCCTGTTTTATCACAAATCAATTTACTTCATCTAAACCTAAATTCTAAACAAATGTAAAAATCCCCTGCATTTTATGAGGAAAGTATTCCAGGCAGCAGTAAAAAGGCAAAAGGTGGAGGCGTTTGTATTCTCCTTAATGAGTTAGACTACTGGGTCCTAATATAAGATATTGTTGGGGTGGGATTCTACCAGTTCACACCGATTCACTAGAACCGGTTGTTAACATTCTAAGCAGTTTGGAGTTGTTGTTAGAAGAATTACTGGTCTAATCCTGTAAGGAAGGCAGGAAGGAAACATTTTGGTGTTGCTTACAAAAACTGCCTCTCCGTTAACCCTTATTGCATTCTTGGCAAGACTAGACTTCCTGTCTCAGGAACGTCTCTGGAGTTTTTTTCCCCTCCTTTGCTGGTACTTTGCTTGTGTAGAATGACCATTCAAAGTTACATTGGCACTGAAAAAAGTGACATGACCATTTTTCACACTTACGACTGTTGCAGCATCCCCACAGTCATGAAGCCAGGCAAGGAGATGCATGTCTCCATGTGAGTGATATTGAGTTGGCCATGCCCACCAACTAAGCCATGCCCACAGAACCCGTGATGAAAAAAATTTGAATCCCAACCCTGGATGTTGTGCTACACAATCACAAATCTAAAGTAAGACAAGGGCAACTGAAACATCATATAGGAGGCCAGGAGTGTCCAACCAGACTGGCAATTTTAAGACATGTGAACTTCAACTCCTAGAATTCCCTAGCCAGCCATGGTGGCTGGGGAATTCTGGGAGTTGAAGTCAACAGGTGTTAAAATTACCAGCAGTGGGTACTCCTGCAGTAGCCCAATGAGAAATTTAAACTGTCAACATTGGGATGAAAATTGTGTGGCCCTCCTATGGTTGTTTGAAACTCTGATTATCATTTATCATAGTTATGCTGCAAAGAAGAGAGGAAGCTGATTTTAACACATCTGGAAGACTATACACATAATACAAAAATCTAGTGTACATTAAACATGAAATAGCAAATTATAGCTATTTCAGCAAAGGATGGCATTTTTACCGGATTATTCCAATCTTTCCCAAAATATTCTAGGTTGAAACTATAACAAAAATATTTTCTATCGATTAGCCATGCTGGCTAGCAATAAAGAGTTATGTTCCCAAAATATTTTAAATGCGTCACTGTGCAGAAGTTTACTTTAACAGAGGTAACAGCAGCATCCCAATCAAAGCCCCTTTGCATGCCAAATACTAAAACACCAACATTGCAATACAATCAAGTTGTTTAGCTGTTAACTTCTGCTATTGAAGACAACACCACGTAATCGCAAACCAGTCACTAGACAGGCTGGCAGCTTCACACCTGAGTATCAAAACAACCATTTAACCAATTTTAAACTTCTATGATATACATCCTTATACTGATGTTACAAGATTTCCCCATCAAATGTTAACACTTAACTTGCAGAGTTTTTTGGGGGGGACAGTTATTTGCTCTAATAATGCAGTTTTAAAAGCATTGCAGTAAGATCAGTATTAATTCAAAGTAATTATTTGCTACTGTAAGATAATACTGAAAACATTCTGTGAAGTATCATTACTCACAGAAGCATTCTGTCACTATAACATTAAATTACAGTAAACTACAACATTCATCAACCCTAACCAACATGACCACTGTTACACTAACTGGGTTTCTGGGAATTATAGTCCAATACATCTTACAGGATTGAGATGTCTTTTTTTCCTTCTTCAAATTTTGCCAATCTCCCAATTTTCTTCTTTATAATCTCCAAAACATTTCCAACTGTTCTACCTGTGCTTGAACAGCTTTTATCCTGTCACAATGAGAGGTGTCAAGTGAAATAAGCTGAAAAGTAGCACAGTTTACTGAAGAGGAAAAACAAGTGCAAGAATTCAAATCTTTGTGCTGTAATACTAACATAACATACTGTATTTTGCATTCAGTGCATGAACCTGCTACAGTTTTCCCAAAGAGACTGAAAGGTACTGTATACAACTGAAATAAAGGATAAAGTTTTGTAATAATTGCTATACTGAGACAATTAATATTAAACAAATACTACAATCATAAGCAGTATGTATCAAATAATAGTAAAGATATCCTGCAAAAATCTATGCAGGAGACTTGGAGGAAAATACAAGGCCTCTCTTCAAATGATTTCAGCCTGTTATCCTATCATGTTTTCTAGCTGAGTAGATACTCAACATTCCTATGTTTACGTTGTGTCACATCTAACGGAGCAGTGGGGTTCCAATGTTTCTGAAACAGCTAGCTGATTATAGTACAACCAGTAACTGCAATATTCCACATGTAGAGCAGGATGTAATAACAGGGTAGAGAACTCAGCCAGATGTTCTCTGAATTATACACTAGGAAGTGTATACCTGCTCACACATAGTTGTTTGCATAGATGTCATTCAGGTCATTCTCATATGATTGCCCCTAGATATGTTTCTTGAGGCAAGACATTCAGAGTATCGCAGGATCTGGATCCTGTAAAGATACAATGTACACATTATACATTTACAACAGAAGTGATCATCTGTAGAAGTTTACAATTATTTTGACTCATGAAAACAAAAATGGATCTGCTTACAATTATAATTTCTGTTCAATTTTTGTCTTCTGGAATGTGGTTGTTTGTTCAATAATCCAGATCTTCATCTGGGAACTTCATCCTAGCATTCCTAACTAGTATAAACAATGGTGAAAGATGCTGAAAATTATAGTTCAACAACATCTGGAGGGCTCCTCATTATACAGTGATACTCATAACTGAGAATCTGCTTCAAGAATTAAAGGATAAAATACTGACTCACAAAAACTTTGAAGTCTACTAAACAAATGTCAATAGCTGCAGGAAAACTGAAAAATATCATCTGAGGGTGATGTATTCATTCATATTCAAGTGTTAATACATTTAACTACAGGGTTATTCTGACATCATAAAAAAAAACTTTCAATAAAATAGTCTGAAAGCTATCAATTCCACATGCAATTAGAAGTCCAATTTTTAAAAAGAGTTTTAAAAAGAATAAAAATAGAACACAAATTCATAACAAGAACATTAAAAGTCTTTACAAGAACATTAAAAGCCAGTCACCAAAATCAGGTTTAGCCTGAATGTTTTTATATTGTTTCAAGAAATAAATGTTACATCTTCTCTTGTGTCTAAAGTAGTTTTTCTAGGTTAAAGATTATATAGGGTAAAGTGTCTCCAGAACTGAAAGCACTCCCTGATGATTACCCGGACACATAGGCACACACAAACACAGTTTCCTTGTTTCTTTCTTTCCTTCCTTCCTTCCTTCCTTCCTTCCTTCCTTCCTTCCTTCCTTCCTTTCCTTCCTCTTCCCCCCTCCCTCCCTCCCTCCCTCCTTCTTTCCTTCCTTCTCCAATCTTAGAAAAGCCTAGATGTCTTCCATCTAAGAAATACAAACAGGGCCAACCTTGCTTAAATAAGTTAAGATCTGGTCCAGATGGTACCAGTTAGCTACTCTCTAGCTAAGTCCAAAAATAAATAAGACGTATATTTATCATTTTTAGCTATTCAAGTATTTATCAATCAAACAATATGTTCATCAGTTCCATAGTCAGAATCACAGGAGACAGATATGATTAATACTTCTTTCTCTATCAGCTCCAAGCTCCAAACATAGTTTTGTTATATTGCTACAAGGAAAGCAGATAAGAAAGCTGGTGGAATTAGGAATTTTGTATTAAGTGTAAAATACTGTACAGAATAAATTGGTAATTATGAGAGGAATGAAAGACAACTTTAGTTTCAGCAAGAAGATTGCGTCCTTTTTGTTCTGAGGGTGTGATATCAAACACAGTACAGAGGTTTTTGGTTTTTTCTCATATTCAAATACTTCATTGATGGGCAGAAAGTAAATTGGGATTATCAGTTGGTAACTGGATAGTCATTTTCAATAAATCAGCAAGGTTAGTAATTTGCAATTATTTAACAGTAGCATAATAATAAAACATAACCTACCCTATTCCCAAAAGATGTCGAAACAAAATAGCAATAGCACTTAGACTTACATACTGCTTTATAATGCTTTACAGCCCTCTCTAAGATACTTGGAGGAAAAATAAGGAAATAAAGTAGATATTTGTGTGAAATGACTTATGAGATTAGTCTTGGCCCTGATTACAAACATTTTTAATTATCCTATTCAGCATTTAATATGCATGTTGGTATACTCTCCACTTGATCCTAGTAGATGGATTGCAGACATTTAATAAAGCATAAAGTTGATTCCATAGAACTTGTGATTTCTGAGTTGGCATCTGTCACCAGATGAATGCTCTCCACTCAAACTGGGTTAGGGCAAGAGAAAATTACGGGAAGTTCTGATGTACACTGAAAAACATACAACTGTTTTGTCCATTATCTACTACTAAAATTTCAATTGATATATATCTATCAGTTGAAATGTTTTTTAAAGATATCCTACCCGTTTTAAAAGATAATGGCAGATTATAATGATCGTGATAAAGTAATAGCATCTGACAAGTAAAAGTTCATCAAGATTTTACTTGAGTATTATATATTTATATCATTTGAAATGCTATCATATGTGGAACTCACAATTTTTATTTATTTGCAAAACAGAACATTTAAAAAAGGCTTCTAACAACACAAAAGTCTCAAAAAGGAAATTCACATGTGGCTTTCTTATTCAAACTTATTTTGAAGAAGTAGAATAGTAGAATAAGTTGATGAAATAAGTGAAACAGAGTAATAAATATTTTCTTTGTGACTCCTATGTATACAAATTTCTTGATGCCTTTTTACTCACAAATGACATATTTAGAAATATTTTTAGCAAAAGGTACATAAGACATAGAAATCACTCATCAAAAAGTGTCCAATAATTGTTTAAGTTCTAAAACAATTCATTGCTAGTCATATAAACAAATAAAAAAACTGAAAAGGTATTAATTTTATAGTTGAAAGTTGCAATCCTATGCAAACCTGCTGAGAATAAATCTCATTTCTCAGTTAAATTCAGTAGAGTTTATTTTTATATGTATACAACGGGACTATGAGGAACATATGAATATGCAATTAACTCTTCTGCTATAAGAAGGATGAAAGGAGAAAATAGAACAGCATGAATTAAATTCAGCTAATTCGAAATTGGATTTAACTCTATAAATACTGTACTAGCCATGAACTGTTTTTCCTGAAGGCAAAATAAGTTAGGCCAATTTTAGATTAAATGGCCTGGGTTTGGAAGAAAAGAGTTTATCAAATATACAATACATAGTGCTTAATGGCTGATAAAATGCCAATTTTAAATTGAGCTATAATATATAGCAAACATACGGAGTGCACAATATGCAGAGTTAAACCTGTTTAAGATAACATATACCATAAATACTGTTACGATCAATCAAAACAACAGAAGGGCAGTATAAATACATGGTTACTTTGCAGTGGTGGGATTCAAATTTTTTCTACTGGTTCTGTGGGTGTGGCTTGGTGGGCAGGGCAGGGGAAGGATACTGTAAAATCTCCAGTCAGAGGTGGGATTTGCCGGTTCTCCGAATTACTCAAAATTTCTGCTACCGATTCTCCAGAACTGGTCAGAACCTGCTGAATACCACCTCTGGTACTTTTGAAGCTGATCATGAAGAATTAAGATATTTTTCTCTGTTTTTCTGTCTCCCCCTCCCCTGCCTCCCATTTTCTTCTTGCTATATATTCATTTACTTTTGTTTCTCTATTTACAGTATATCTCCACATGCCTAGCCATCCCAACTGCCATATATGTCTGTGGAGTTATTTTGTCTACTCCATTTAGGGGCAAGGTTGAATTATATTCAGAGAAATATAATCCTTTATTGATAAGTATGACACATAAGAGATTTCCAAAGCTTCCAAGTGTTGAATAACTCTCACACACACACACACACAAAGAAGCACAGCACCAAGTTAAAGTACATTTAGTAGAAAACAACTATAAGTAGTCCTCAACTTATGACCACAATTGAGCCTAAAATTTATGTTGCTAAGCGAGACATTTGTTAAGTGAGCTTTGCCCCATTTTACGACCTTTCTTGCCACAGTTGTTAAGTGAATCACAGCAGTTGTTCAGTTAGTTACATGTCTGTTAAGTGAATCTGGTTTCCCCATTGACTTTGCTTGTCAGAAGATTGCAAAAGAGGATCACATGATCCCACGACACTGCAACCATCATAAATGTGAGTCAGTTGGCAAGGGTCTGAATTATATTAATGTGACCATGAGGATGCTGCAACAGTTATGTAAAAAATGGTCATAAGTCACATTTTTCAGTGAGGTTGTAAGCACTACCTTTACAAATCACTACAAAAGTGGCTGTATTACTCTGAGCCTTACCATAATCCAACACCAGATTCTGCTGAAAATCCAGAAGCAACTTCCATTAAAATTACTTTTCTATATATAATCCACAGCAAATTAAACACATCAAGTAACAACCTACACAAGGCATATGACAACTATTTCAAGGCAGATTTTTTCCCCTTTAAAAAAGCATTGGCAAGTCTTAAAATAAAATAATGCTGAATCTGCATTGGCAGTTGCTGGAAAACACAGATCTGAAACCTCTAATTAAACTTTTTCTGCATAAGAACCCCCTGTTTCTTTTTACTTTTAAATATGGGGTAACCTTAAAAAAAATTATTTGGTGCTGTACATTAAAAATATAACTTCCATTCTCATGACAACAGACTTGGCTAAGCATATGGGCCTATGTTATATGTAAAAAATAAGAGAAAGGGAAAGAGAGAAACTGCAAATTTAAACATAATGACTGAAAACGTATAACTATTTCCTTTGGTAGCAGACAAATCCAAAGAACATTTTCAGAACAGCAGCTCTTTTGTTCTTGCCAACTGTATTATGTTATATTTATGCAACCGCGGATCGAGTAGTTGATTAAATGCATACACAGCACAGTACCCTTCCTGTATCAAGATAATACATAAAGTAATAAGAAGCTCTGGAAAACATCCACATTTACAGTAAAGAGAAAATAATGTATAGAATCTAACAGATTCTACGTCACTGTAATTATTATACTTTTTTAACATTAATGTCAAAATGTATGTGTATCTAATTATATCCTTATGGTACTATGTTTTTTTATTCATTTCCCCTTTTTAAATAAGAAATTAAGAATTTAAATTCCAAGAACTCCCAAATATTTAGGTGTTTTAAAACAGCATTCATGTGTATACTGCTTTTATTTAGATTTGATCGTTCCCCACTTTTTTGGGCTTCTGCATTCAAAGTAATGTAATAAATTGCTTTAAACCCTAATTGTTCTACCCAGAAGCGGTATTTAGCAGGTTCTGATCAGTTCTGGAGAACCGGTAGCAGAAATTTTGAGGAGTTCGGAGACCCGAACTTCTGACTGGAGATTTTATAGTATCCTTCCCCTGCCACGCCCACTAAGTGGCCCACTAAGCCATGTCCACAGAACTGATAGTAAAAAAATCTGAATCCCACTACTGGTTCTACCATTCTCAGATTAACTGTCTCTCTGCTTTCAGATGTTTGCTGCTGCTAATGTAATAGCTTAGGTTATCCTAAAATTACTTATGTGTGTGGCTATGACTAATTCCAAAAGAAGTAATCAAGGGTTTAATTAAAACTTAGCTGGCAACTTGTACAGCTAGTTCAAACCTAATCTTTTTTGTATCTCTGGTTCACCAGAACTTTCACTGTGTCATTCTCCTCTTGATCTGGAACATGCTTCCCTTGAGCAGTCCAATACTGCCTAATTTCATCTTTGTTCAGCCATTTTTCTTCTTCTCTCATCTGGCTCCAGGCAGGTTAACACTCTACCAGTTCCTTAACCCATTTCAACTTCCCCCATCCATCAGAGATTATATGTATTTGTGAAAACATCTATTTCCATGTCCCAAAGTTATTTTCCCAGGCTCATATTATCACTTCATGTACAGTTTGTATATTTGAGAGATGGTGTGACAAGACAGCAGGCAGTGTTTACCTTTTCTATTCTGTCATACAACTGCAGAATTAATTCTTTATTTATACTTTACATTTATAGGATGCCAAACTCCTCATTTTTTATAACACAGCACATTCTGCATTTGATTGCAGTTTATTCAATAAACCATAATCATCGTCAGGCATTCAGTCGGCCACTCTATGGATCAGCACCTTCCATGCCCCTTTGTCTCGCATTGTCTTCTTTAGATCCACCATGGTCATCCTTGTGTCATTCTTTACAGTCTCCAGCCAACTATAACAGATTACACCAGGACTAAATATACCACTGGTAGACAAACTAAACTACCCAGAAAATGGGAAAAATATCCATACCTTGCCATTCCAAGACTGGAAAAGTTCAATGGAACTATCAAAACATCAAGCCGGGAAAAGGGATGTGTACCCAGCAGATCATATGCCGCAGAGAGACATTGAGGAAGCAGGTGGAGTAAAACCTTTTTGCAGGATTCCTTAAGGCACACAGGAGCAAAGATGCGATGAGGAATAATAACCTGAGCAGAGGTGACAGGATCTTGGAAACGGCAAGGATATGGTGTATGACCACAAGCCTTTTCTAATAACCTAGTAGAGACAAATAAGTCATTAAATGTTGATTTTTTTAAAAAAAAAAAAGTTATGAGTATTTGAAGAAAATTCAGCAAAAAGTAGCCAAGAAGTTTGTGTCATTCATATAATATTAACAGGGAAACATCAGGATCAGATAACAATTTATTTCCTTTGATAATCTTTTATCTTTATCTGCTATACATAAAATTCAGAATCTCATCAAGGCATGAAAAATGTGGTTGAGTTAGTTGCTCAAAATTATTGCTAGTCACTCTGCAGGGATTTCAAATATTATTATCTTTTGTCTCGCCATCACTTGCCTGTCACCTCTGCAATTTAGGCAGTGAAATAATCTTAATGCCCTAAATACTCAATAATCATGAACACCTCAAGCTAGGATGCTTGTAGAGCTATCTGTTGAAAGAAATTTTCATCTTTAAAGTTTTTCCAGATGAATGTGAAAGTTAATTCTTCCACAGTCAGTGAAAACCATCCTGATATCAAATCTGATAATTATAAAAACAAAGCACAGATTGAAGCACGCCAGTGCACAGAAAAGAAAGGAATAAAATAAAAGAAGGGTTGAACATTGTTTCTATATACATGGCTTGTTGAATCATAGCAGTTGCTGACATTTTTCACTTATGGCCTCTAACATTTTTGAAATAAATATTACTTGGATGAAGTTTTTGTAAGCTTGCCTAAATAATTTTTCCTGCAACTGGACAAAGCCTAACAATGAGATTATATCATGCAGTCATCCTGTCCTGTTCATAAAATTTTACAGGAAGTAAATGCCTTCTTTCATTTATAACCCTTTCATGTTTTGTCATTTAAACAAAAAACAAAAAACAAGGGAAATATATTTGGTTGAGAAAAATGGAATAGTATTACAATACCTTTGATTTGTATAGTTAATTAACTATTTTAATCCTTTAACAAATTTCCTGTAATTAAAAAAATGGCCATAAAAATTCAGTTATGACTTGTTTTACAGGAATTTCTTTTATACTTTTCTTTATCATCTGCAGAATATAGGACAATAAATTATTAATATGCAGATAGCCTGAATATGTTTCCAAACCAGAATGGTGTACAGTCACAACATATTAACAACAATATTTTTTTCCAAATTCCTTTGAATAAACTTTTGAAATGAAACTAATAATCCAGAAGCAGTGGTTATTCCAGATCTGCAACATGCTTTTAGGTAGTACTATCATCATTCTACAAATAGGAACAAAGATTAGAAATGTAATTTCTCAAACCAAGAATGAAAAGATAGAAACATGAATGGGATTTTAAGAGACAGTCAGCTAAAAATCTGAAAGAAGGATGGCGAAAATATGATATAGAAATAACAATAAGCTTCACAAGACATACCAGCATCAATCAAGGCTGTAAAAGATAGGGCAGTTTTTACCGTGCAAAATAATAAGCAATTTGAAATTTAAAAGAAGAAATAAAAGGGATGGTTAAAAACATTGTTTTATTAGGCCTTGATTAAAATTCACCTATTAAGCAATCCATTTTGTCTTTGGTTTATAGCCTTTGTGGTGACAACTGTAATCATGTACTTGTTAACCTCAGTGTTAGAAACTAACATGGTTTGAATTCTTTAAAAAAAACCACATTTAGGTGTTCAACTTGCACACTATGGAGCTGAAATAAATCATTTAAAAAGTCATGCTCCTTTTCAAAGAACTCTTTCTTTCTGTAAAAGCAACACACCCTTCCCATCCTCTTTCAGTTGTCTATTTCTCCTCTACATTTTCTTCTGCTTTGATTAAACATGTTCCACTATTGTTCCTTGACTACGATGACTCATTTTCTTTTATAATAGAAAAAAAAAATGTTCTGTAAAGTACATATTTTTCAGCTGTAATCACCAACCTGACATCCCCTTTTGAAGACAGCCCATCATTCTTCAAAACATCAGTTTCATAACTTTTTCTTTTAACTTCTGCCCAACAACCAACAGCAATAGCAAAGGTGGATGCTGGCATTGGCATTGTCACATAATAAAACCAACTTAATACACCTAAGGAGAAAAGCACGGAGATTATGTTATATACCACTTTTGTTCACTGTTTGTTAAATCTAAAAACATCTCCCATGGTTCAAGTAAAGCCTGAAATATAGATGTGTTTTGGTTTTAATGTTATATTTTAATGTTTTAATTGAATAGCAGCTCTATACAATTAAGTTTTACAAAGATAAAATATTACCTAGAATGGCGTGCAGAGGGTCCCCTCTGAAATTTCTGCTTGCTTTGCAGGTGCTTTGAAGATCTGCTCTAGATCAGAATTTGGACTCATAAAGGGTAGTATATGGTTGAAGATCAGGAGAAAGTCTTATATGAGTAGATTTCTATGTTGTGATATGAGATTTCACAGTTTTGAAATGGTGAGATTTCTTGCCTAATTTATCTGATGTGTAAGATGGTAGTGAAACTACTGAGTGCAATGAAATGTTGCATGAATGGAGGAAATCGATTTTTCCTTGCTCCATACAGCTTTCAGAATCCCGAATTCATAAGCCAGTGGGGGTGAAAAATGTCAAATGTAGTGGGAGAGGATAATTGCCATATTTAGCAAATTTGGGGGGCGGGGGCAGAACTGAATAGAAAAGCAGGATATAACTGAATGTTATACCTCCTGAGTGTATACCTCCACCTAACTTAAGGAGATCTGCTATTTTCTTTGCAAATAGATAATGCAATGTTTAATATGTGGAAGGAGTACATGAAACTTCAGTGTGGAACAGAAGAGAAACAGCCTTGCCAACTATTTGTGCAGAGTGAGATGTTTAAGCAAAAGTATCAATGTGGGATTAATCTCAGTATACATACATTTATATCCACTGCAAGAGCCTTGTTTCTGCAGTACCGATCCAATATACTTACTTCATCTAATACTGAACTATAATAAATTAAGTAAATAAATAAAAATACTGCAATAAACAAATGTTCTGTAACTTTTCCTTCATTTTGCTTAACATGCATCAATTATATCTAATGTAATTATTCAAAAGCCTTCCTCTATTCCATTGTATGTTTGTTTTCTATAAAAGTTGCAAATTAGGTTCTGTTTTCCCCAATAAATGTATTTAGCAGTGATATAAAAGAAATTCACCATATATTTCAAACTCCAGGATTTATAAAATGCACTGCCCAGATTAATGCACATTTGCAATGGATCCACGGTGTAAACATAATTAATAATCACCTATCTTGTAGTGTAATTAGAAGGAATTCTCTCTATGTACTGTATATGGACTGTTCTGAACAGTTGAAAACTAGTATTGTAATCTGAGAATAGCAACTCTAAATGCCACTGTATCTGTGAATATATATAAAAGAATATGGGAGAGGGGGAAGGAGGGAGGGAGGAAGGAAGGAAGGATCTTTTACTGGGGAAGGAAAGACCTGCTCTCTTACTAAAAACAGGACAATTTAATTATAGGCAATTGGTTGGCTTCCCCCTGCCAAAAAAGCCTAAATTAATGGGTAGGTACTCTGTTCAGGACATTTCAGATCCATTCCTGTGGTCTCTTACTCTGGGAATAAAAACACAGAGAGTAAAAAAGCAAAGGGAGCCCCACAGCAGCCATTTTGTGGTCAAATGCAAGGTAGGTGATTAAAAAGGAAAATCTGTCAAATGTATCTTTGGGACTGAAATGTTTCAGACCTTTATAAAACTAAATGACTATCTAAATGATCATGATTACTTTAGATGCCTTTGTATTTAACTGTTGTTCATTTTTTAGGTACTATACTATAACTATGATGCTCATTGGTATTAATACATTTCAGTCTACTTTCCCATGTATCATTTTTAATCGTATATAACTTTCCCTTGCAAATTATATCAAACAAAAGTATTTCATAATTCTTCTCTTCATTCCTCTTTATCTCTAACTACACTGTTTTCAAAAAAAGTGCAAGAAACAAACTAAAGTTAAATTATTTTATCTTCATGTTTTCCTCTTTTCTTTTCAATCCAGAGTGTTAATCCACTACTTTACTACATATATCTATATTGGGACCCTGTGAAGCTCCCTTGGATACAGCACCACCTAGGGTAGAATATATCTATCTATATAATTACTTTTATGAAAGAAATGCATATTTTCATGTGGTATAACAGAAAACAGAAACCCATAAAACATCGATGTGCAATGTATTGCTAAAAATTAAAAATGAATGGCTTCCCATGAATATGCTGTATTAATAATTTTTACAGCAATCAGTTCTCAATATCACTTCTATATGAAAATTTACACATAAATAACAGGGAGAAAATTTCCATCTATTTCCAAGAATATGCAATAATGTATAAATTTAAAATGTTAATTAATAATGCATGAATAATTTGCATTCAGTGTTCTCATTGAAAATCCACTCAGTTTTTAATTGTGTTATTGGGGTGCTCCATTTATTTTTTTTTCCTTTTTACCCCTCTTACTAAGGGACGCAGTGGCTCAATGGCTAAGATGCTGAGCTTGTTGATCAGGAAGGGTGGCAGTTCAGCGGTTTGAATCCCTAGCACCGTGTAACCAAGTGAGCTCCTTTTATTTGTCCCAGCTTCTGCCAAGCTAGCAATTTGAAAGCATGTAAAAATAGGGACCACTCTGGTGGGAAGGTAACAGTGTTCCATGCGCCTTCAGCGTTTAGTCATGCCGGCCACATGACCATGGAGAAGACAGCACTGGCTCTTCAGCTTTGCAAAGGAGATGAGCACCACCCCATAGAGCTGGAAACGACTAGCACTTATGTGCGAGGGGAACCTTTACTTTTACATTACTCTTCTTAGTAGAATGATTTTTTAGTATCTCAATTATATTTCAATTTACTTCCTATTCTCTACCTTATGAATGGATACACTGAGAAGGGCATAAACTGACTTTTAAAAGACATTTAATATATTTTAATAATATATTGTCATATGTGATATAAGAGAAATCCAGGCTTTATATTATTTCTACTGCATTGCAATTAATTTAATCAAGCTTAAAATCTAATGATCGAAAAAGCCTAAATAATGAAAAATAAATGATAGCTGATAATTATTTTAACTCCTATTTATTAAATCTCAGTTAAGAAGCTTTTTATCACACTTCTTGAATCTAGCAAGAGAATTTGAAATGAAATATTTTTACATTTTGAAGGAGCAAATAACCTCTTGATGATTTGCCTAGAACTATTCAGCAGGTTTCCAACAGAAATTTCCACAGAATTTTTTTTAATGTCAACTAATATGAAACTGGAGAAAAACAACAGATGCTCTAAAAACTGCAAACACCACTCTTCCCCAAATCTGAAGGAGGAAAAGATTTTTGAAATTGTGACAATAACTTGTTTCTGGAAAAAATATTATTGGACTGAAAGTTTGTGGCTGCACAAAAAAGCTGGATGGAATTGAAGATGAGCTGATAACATTAGTGGAAAACACTTTAGTGAAAACTCCTCCAAAATTAACATTTCTTTCTGGAACTTCCTATTTATCTCTGAAATTCCCAGCTAGCTGGACTACCATGGAAGGAGATCCACAGATATTGAGTGACCAAGTAGTTCCCACTCAAGTTTTCAAGTATTTATTCTGGGAAATCCAGTCTCACTTGCTGGCCACAAGTTTATGCAACATTTAAAAGGCAAGCAGGAGCTTTCACTATTGAAAGTGAGGGCACGACAAAGAATGGAAATTTAAGAAAATTCATACTGAATGTTAAGAGGAATCTCTTTTTTAAAAATTTTGTCAAACAAAAAAATACAAATTCAAACAAAGAAAATTAGAAAATCAAATTTTGACTGGGATAATAGGCATGCAGGTGTACTTATGCCTGCCCCCTTAGGAAATAGGGGAGGGAAGAGGGAAGGGAAGAGTATAGAAAAGAAGGGAAAAAGAAAGAAAAGGTGCTGACTTCTGACTTCCTTTGGTGCAGTAAAATAATAACATAGTAACATCAAACCTCAATTTTTTACATTGACATTAAACTAGCCACTTCTATATCAACAAATCTATCGAATTAGTAAAACCTAAAATCAAAATTTATTTTTTTCCACTTCAAGCACAAAGTCCAGAAGTGGTTTCCAAGTAGAAACAAAAGTAGTTATGTTTTTTTTTCTTTTATCAAAGTAGACAATTTAGCCATCTCTACTAAACTATGAAAGTTCCTGATGATAAGAGCAGTGGTGTATTTGAACAGCATTTGTTGATTCCCAAGCTCTACAGGTTTACAAGTGGAGTCTGGATAGTTACCTGTGAGGTACGAATTAATGGATTTCTGCATGTAGCAAGGAATTATACTAAAATGATCTATGGGATTTCTTCCACTTCACATATTTTACGGTTTCAAAAATGTAATCCTTCTCAAATCTTAAATACCCATACCTTAAATAGCACATACCCATCACATTATTTACCTTGCAGAGTAAATAATGTTGTACAAAATGCAGAAGGAATAAGAAACTGTCATCCAGAAGAAAGCACGACTTTATGAAAAATGACTTCTATAGGTTTCAGATCTCATGCCAATTGCAGTTAACCAAAACAGAAGCAAAATTGTCTACAAAAAGCAGGAAGGGGAAACCATGCAAGCTCTAAAATCACAAAGATCCATTCTCTCAACACGAAACCACTGTTTAGAGCAAGAATTTTTGAACTAGGTACAACTTGAGCTTCACTGACACAGAGAAGTAAGGTAGCAATTATAGATCTTCTCTATGAAGAAAATATTTGTCACAAAGGGTGGTTGCCCTTTAGTCTTGTCCTGAGGTGTTCTTGGATAGGGGCCAGTCAGCTTCTTGTGGCTGATGAGGGGCTGTAGCACAACAACAGAAGGAGGAGCACTTTCAAGCTTTCTTTAAACTCCCATTTGGCAACTTCCCTCCATCTACCTCAAGAAAAAGTTGGGGAAGCTTAAAGCAAGGAAGGTGAGGCCAGCATTGCATAGGACCTGTTTGTTTTCTGCAGTCATTAACTAGGGTGTAACAGAATGACTGCTTTAGAAATGGAGGCAGAGAGAAGAAGCAGAGTTAGATGGTGGTGTAGTTCAGGAAACTCCAATGATCTTGGCTAGGAGGGAAGTGTATGCCTCACTGAAAAGAAGAGAGGAACATTGTCCAAGTGGGGATGTGCTCCCAGTATGCCCTCCACCAGCCAAGCTCTACTGACTGCAGTCCTGGGGAAGAAACTGTGTACTCACTTTTAAGCTTTTCTATGCTCATTGGTGAGAAGTTTTAGGGGTAGGGTGATCACAGCACAACTTTGGCCAACTGTTCCTCCTCTTAAAGTGATCTACTTGCAGTGTATCTCAGAAAGAAGGATCTCAGTTTCTGGCCACTTCCCACCTATCAATGGGCTCAAATCTTCAGCCAGATTCAGTATTTCTCCATTAAGCATCAAATGCCAATTGCTTTTTTCTGTGTCAAACAGTACATTATTTTAGGTCAGTCTCTATTAAATATAATCTGAATTTGAACTAAATTTTCAGACAATCGAAGACAAAATATGATTTTTTCTAACAAGGGAACTGCCAAAATAATTTTTATTACTTGGCAGAACTGAAAATAATGTTCAGGCACAGTTGCCTCTTCTAAGCAGACAAATCCTGCCAAGTTTCAGATTATTAGATTTAAGGATTTTATATTTATTTAGCAACAACCAAAACAAATATTGATATTCTGCTTTAGAAAAAATGCTGCCAGATAAGTGGTCAAAACCCTGGAATGGTAAAAACCCTTCTGAATTGCAGAATTTTGTAAATAAGTAAATGCATGTTTAATGGCATTCATGATATTCAAACATTTCTTAATGTTTGGTTTGTTAGAGGCTTCAGTTTCAGGCTCTTGTGCTAAGAAACTAGTCCTTAGGGGCTCTCAAGAGCATTTGAGTTTGGACCATTGGTTCAGAGATATACTTGAATGCTGCCTAACTTGCTGATCAGATTTGCTTAAAATGAAAACACACATTCTATATAACATTAAGAATCTGCAGCAAATAGAAAATTACTTTAAATTATTACTGTTAGAATTACTCTATGAAGTAATAAACAATTTTAATGTTATTTTATTTATTATTAAATTTATTGGCTGTTCATCTCATGATGAGGTAGGATGTAAATTATCTAACAGTAAAAGTCAAACAAAAAAAACACAATGCAAAAGTGATGGAAATACTGGGATATTGTGCAGGATTTGGGAGAGGGAGGGAGGGATAGATGCTTAAACTGGTTGACAGATATAATAAAGAAAAATAACTTTTTGTAAATCGTAAACAAAATTATACCAATGTCTTTTGTGTTCTTTGCAATACCCAAAAGTATAGTTTGGATTACTAAACCTAACTATAATTAATATATTAAAAAAATGAAAAAGTGACATCATTGGTAATCTACTTATTAAGAGCTCTATGGTTTCACACCTAATGATTAAACTTCCCAAATTAAAAGCAATCTTAGTTCCTTTCCTACTTTCTAAAAAAAATTATATGGCACCAAGAAATCTACTACATGTATACATTTGTAATATACAAATTTGAATCATCAGCTAAAATCACTTACTTTGCGAACCTTCTTCCTAATATTTTTCAAAAAATTGCTTTTTCTAATTAATCTAGGGCCATTAAAGATCTTTAGAACAACAGGTTTGAAAAGCTTCCTGGTAAGTTTACCATCTTTTTTGAGCAAAATAAAAATTAACCATAAAATTTAAAGAATTAGAAATAAATGCAATATTGATCTAAGAAAGTTATAGACAAATTAAGAATACAAACACATTTGGAATATTAAGATTTTTATTTTAAGATTTTGAAAAGAAATAAATAGGATTTGCTGTATCAAAGTTCAAATTGAACTGGTCCTCAGTATCAAGGATAATTCAATCCAAACAGTTCACACCAAGAAGGTATTCTAAAACAAAATTGTTATTATTATTATTATTGTTGTTGTTGTTTAGTAAGCATGCATACTATGACATTCAACTTGATTTCTCGTGTTTGTTGTATCAAAGAACAAAAAATATTTTAGGCCATTTTAGAATATCTCAACCATTTAATCTTAGCTCAAAATACCAAGCACAATTCTAACCTGATCCACTCTTACTGCAATCGTATTTTTACAAATATTTTAAAGTAAAATTTCACATTATTATGAGTTGTTATGGCCTCACAGAAACAGATTATATCATAACTTTGTTTTAAAATTAATTCACCTAAAAATGCATATTACTAATTCCTGAAAATCAAAGACTGGTGAGAAAAGAAAAATTGATAAGAAACAGGAATCAAATAAGGAAGAAAAAATGTGATGTAAAAGCATGACTGTGAAGATAATAGATCCAGATAGAGGTGGAGCCAAAATCTCATCAGACTATGTAGAAGAAATACTGCACTGATACTAAAGTATTTTCCAAATGAATTATTGAATCAAATATTAATATATGTTGTACCTTTTTCAAATTCTGCTGGTTCAGCTACATTCTCACCACTCATTAGAACAACAAAGCATGCATCTGCTCGGACTGTAGCTTGCCATGTTGACATGGCAACAGGCGGTTCTTGGAATGGAAAAAGGGCCCTGTTGTTTATTGGAGATCCCACTGTATAAACACATGGTCTGTAAGGAACAGAAAAAGATAAGGAAATAGTGTATACTATACAACTTATTACAAGGAAAACAAACTTGCTAACAGGAACAGAAATTCGAACTATTAATACCACTCAATACATCTGGTCTGAAAAAAAAGGATCATATGGGAGGATAATCATTTCTTGAACCTTAAGTGAAATTTATATAAATTCTGACTAGCTCTTTGATGTCTCTGGAGATCGGAGAAGATAGAAATATATTGTATTTGAACTTATATGAACTTAAGCTCCAACAGCGAATTAGATAAGTTTTCAAAAAAATGTTTCTGAATTGATCACAACTTTACCATTACCGGGAATAACCTACCAAGTGAAATATGAATGTGTGGATTGACAAATGCATGCATGACTGGATAAAGCATTAATGATAATGCATTAGGAGGGTAGACTTTAACAGTCCTCAAGCCTATTTGTGACCTCTATTTGTCTTTTTTGGCACTAGGGAAATCAGCAATAGGGAAATCAGACGCTTCCATTTCCACTGAAGGAGAACATATAGTTTTAAATTTAAATACTGATAAATCCTAACTTCGGTTAGTTAGACTTAAGAAGGGTTAAAACCAGCCATTTGTATGCTCAATAGCACAGAAAGGAAAAGGGAGCTGTAGATAACCAAGGCTTCCTTTCTTAAATATAAGGTTAACAACTGTGTACAAACCAATCCTAAGTATATGTGGGTTTTTCTTTTTTCAGAGATAAGGGTAAGTTAAATCACCAAATGTTCTATGCTTTTCCCATAGTAGCAAATGGCAGCTGTTTATTTCTATGGTTAACAAAAAAGCCTTGTACTCAAGAACTAAACTAGAGTGATGGCTAGAGTTTCAAGAACTAAACCAGAGTGATGGCTAGAGTTCTCCTTTTCCTAAGCAATTTTAGTGTAGCAGATAGATTTCTTCCCCATCCAATCCTTTCTACTGTGTCCTTAATTGTGGCAGAACCCTCTGAGAATATAGCATCAACACATTTGGAAGGTACCCAGTTCAGGATGGCTATCCCCAAAAATGACTTCAAGAAACCAAGACCAAGAATTCCCATACATAAGTCAGCCAAAGCTCCTTGATCTAATTCACTTTTGGTGGTATCCCTCTCCACAGAGACTCTTTAAATCCCCAGTCAGTGGTTTCAACCATTAAAACAAAATATTACATCAAATATTTAGAAAGTTGCACAGCTTGATGACCTGTCCTTTCTATCTTCTAAAGATTTTTATTGCAATACCCCAGCAGGCCCTATTCTTTTTATTATGATGTTTACTGAAGAAGAGGAAGCACAGTCAGCCCACCTGTTACCTGACACATGCCGTTATCCACTCGTTATCCACAGAGATTTTGACAGTAGAATAAAAATAATCACCAGAATGCCAGAGAACATTTAAAATCATGGAAGCAATTGTCAGGCTTCTTTTTCCAAGCTCCTCTCACAAATTTTAGGATAAAACATATGGAGGAGTATACTAGTCTATTTATATAAGAATCTGAAAAAAATGTATGAGTTAGTTGCTTGTTCTAACAAAGCACCCTGTTTTGCTGATGCATTTTAAATGTCACTCTCAAACCTGACAAAATAAAGGTAGTGGGGGAGGATGGTGTTGATTGCTTTGCTTTTGCCTTTGCTTTTGTAAATATTTATGAACACTATTCAAGAATTTTCAGTCAGCAAAGTTATTCCTATGCAATGTTTGGAAATGTTTAAATAAATCCCACAGTAGCATAACGATAGAACTCCAATTAACATCTGGTTATTTCCTATGAAGCTAAGAATATAAAGGAGAAAAATGCAGGTGGTTTTTAACTACTAAATACATAGTGTTGATGAGAAATAGATATTTCTCCTATGAAACAGGTGTCAGTTTCAATTATTGTTTGTTTTGGAGGGAATAAGTCATCTGACACATTAATACACAAGATGGGGTCTATTAATAGCTAATATACACTACCGCTCTATCTATATTTGAGGATCCTGGGTGAAAAATAAGGGAGCAAAAGTCTTATTCAAAATGCTCAGTGTTTCTTATGGGCAGAACACACAGATTCTCCATCATGTGTCAGGCATGAAGAATCAGGACCAAATGTTTATTGCCTGTACACAAGAATCTAGTTTACACTAAGTTGTCAGCACTAAGTTGGCACTAGTCAACAGTTAACAGAAATCAAGTTGGGTTGAACTTGTGAGAATATTATTGCAGGCACTTATGATCTGGAACAGTCTCCTCCTGTAGACTGGGCCCTTCAATAATGATATTTTGGACATTGGGAAAAACTGAATTTTTTCAGATATTCTTTGGTCAATGATTGTTTGACACTGACATTGCTCTTGGTTTCGTATGTTATTATATATTTATTTAGTTATAAGCACTGATATTGCATGATACGTTATTGTTAACTTCTCTGTATTAGGGATTTCTATGCTGTGGATGGTTCATTACAGTGCATGATTTGTTGAAGCTACCATGAGTCTTAAGGGAATCAACAGCACATAAATGTAATAAATAGTTGTAATGATAATAATTACTTTGACTTTTGTTTCAGAAAAACATAGAGCCCTTTGTTTGTTGGAACATAGCTAACTTAAAAAGTTCCAATGCAATGATTCAGGTAGGTTTTTCTGTTTTAAATAAAAAAACTAATGCACTTTTCATTTCATGCACACCTTTTATTTATTTGCCACTTTAAGTGCCCAAAGCAATCTAAAGCAATGGGAATCGTATTACATTACTAGTATTTCAAAACAAGAACTTCAGTGCAAAATATAATAATACAGCATAACAGAACATTAGTATAGGTGTTTATATTTTCATTTAACAGCACATCAGCTTACTAGAATAGAACACAAAAGTACTTGACAGTCCTCTATTATTTTATATCCCTACAATAGGAATTTAGAGTTTCACTTTCTCACACTTTTGAACAATTATAGCAACTACCTATAGGCCACAGCTTATATATGGGAAGACAGCAGGCAAATTAGAAATGGTCTATTTCTGTTGCTCCTTTCTGGGGAGGACATTTTGAAGCACCTCCCACTACTGGATGCTCTGAACAGCTCATAGGAGAATTTCATTTTATATATGCCAATTAGTGTACATTTAAAGTGACAATAAAGTTATTCTAAGGTCTTAGTTCTAAGTTCAAATACAATGCTGACACTGAAGGCATTGGTTCCATATATCTTACCAAACTTCCTCAAAGTAAGAGTGTCACTGGACCAAACTTACACTTTCGTCTTCCATAGGAGCTTGGGCTGCTTAGCCTTTGTGACAAGGCTTGAGTTTTTAAATCACCATTGACATGGGAGAAGCCAAAAAGAAGGCAATGGACAGATTGTATCGGGACACATATGAAGTGTATAAAATGTATTCCAAGTGTACCTTCCGCAATCAAACTACAATTTAGGATCAGATGTTGATGAAAAAATTTAAGAGTACAACATACAGGACAGCACATTTTACTTGCTCAATGAAATTAAGTAGTACAAGCATAGGAATTTTCCTCCAGCCATTTGAAAAGACACTAGCCAATCTAGAATAAATTAGGGTGTCAAAGCAAGAGAATTGTAAGCATTTCAAAACCCAAGGAAAACTTGAATTAAATATTGGGGCAGGGTGCTAAATATTAATTTGAAGAATTTATAAATGGCTTTTTCCCTATAAAATTTTAAAGTGCTGATTATAATTCAATACAATTATTATATGTACTTAAAGCCAAATGAGAAACTGTAACAGCTTATTTATAATCCTATTTTGATTTGCTTTCAAAAGGATAAACATCATTGAAGAGAAATTTTTATCAGAACTGGGGATCCCAGCGAGCCACAATGAGAGAAAAATGCTGGCATGCACACAATGACTTCATGATGTAAAGCCCACCCTTACATGCATACCAATTTGTGACACAAGTACCATATTTACCGGACTATAAGCCGCTACTTTTTTCCCATGCTTTGAACCCTGCGGCTTGTACAACAATGCAGCTATAGATTTTTCTTTGCTAACTGCCATCAGGGGGCACAAAAATGTGACAGACGCAAGAGGTCAATGCAAAGAAGACGCTACTGGAAGTTTTTAGTGCACTCGATGCAAGCAGCACGACACGCACGAAAGCAAAATATTTTTCACACCCTCATCATGGAAAGTACACGAAGAAAAGCATATGATGCAGCTTTTAAGTTGAAAGCAATCGATCTGTCTATCCAGGAAGGAAATAGAGCTGCTGCACGTAAGCTTGGCATTAATGAATCAATGGTGAGACGTTGGAGACGTCTGGCCGCATGTGTAGTAGAGCATTCTTCTCTTTCTGTGCAAATATCTCATTTCACAACATATATCTGTGGCTTATAATCTGGTGCGGCTAATATATGTAAAAATAGTTTTTTCTTTTAAAATTTAGTGGGTGCGGCTTATATTCCGATGCGCTCTATAGTCTGATAAATACGGTACACAAGGCATAGAGTTTGCCTCACTATGTTACAATGCATGCTTCATTCCTTTCCTCCTCCACAGATGCCTACAGGTAGTTAAATGTTCCTCTCTTGATACTATTTTCTCACTCTGAACTACTCTACTCATTTTGGAGTTGTTACTTGCCCATGAAATAAATAGAAGGGGATCACATATAATCATATAGTATGCATTTTTATAGGACAAACATGGAGAATAAAAGTGTACAGAGGGGGAGAACCATTTAGGCATTTTTCCTGTGCATGGCTTTGACCTTTTATGAGCATGAGGTCAGGCATCCCCTAAAATATTGTATAGTTGCATCTATTTAAAAAAAAGTTATGAACATATCTAAAAATGCAGGCATTAAGCAATTGAAAGACTGTAACAAGCATTTGTTTCTGATGAAATATTTTATAATCTGTATTACACAACAGGAATAGAAATCAAGTCAAGGGCTGGTAAATGAATAGCCTAGGTGCAATTAAAAGAAGCAAATTGACAGTAATGAAGTCTTGTAGGCAAGATGTGTGGTGCAAATACAGTACATAAAATATACTGGCCTTTGTTGACTCAGAGCCTAGGGTTGATGGAACTCCAACCCAACTAAAGATTACTGTTGAGATGGGCTAATATGCTACAAAATTATATTTGGCACTGAAAACTAAAGTCTCATTAAAAAATTAAAATATATACCTCCTTAAACAATACAATTATGCTCTGATCCTTCGAACGTTCCATACATTTCATACATTTTGCATTTACAGTATTTTTTTCATGCAAGTTCTAATATTCCTAAACATTTGACTGTTTAAAAAGCAAAGTAAAACTGCTTTAGAAAATGTTTACATCTTTTATCTAAACTATACCAACAATTATTATCTTGAATATTTTGGCTTGTGAAATGTATGGGTTGGAGTCAGACTCACAGTGATAAAATCTCACAGTGATAAAATCTCTATCACAAGCTCTGAAGTTTATCGGCTGTGCTACTCATGCATTTAAAATCATTATGAATGAGATCATCATTCATAATTCAACTGTGTCCCATCTGGAATGTAACACCAAAAGGTACCAAAGGCACTCAGGACTGCTGCTTACCTGTCACTTTGATCTGTGGTCCAGCTAAGTGATTGTCCTTCTGGCTTTGTTTTATACCATATTCTTATAGCACGAGGGAAGTCCTCTGGCAGTTTGATCCCTGCTTTCCTGATTTCCAAGCTCCAAGTGCCTGTCATAAACAGAAGCTCACCACAAGCAGGTGCCTGGCTGCAATGCTTGTAACACTGAAGCTGCTCTCTCCAATTATTTGTTGGTAATGTCACAAGTTCGTGCACAATTCGATTCTGAAGATTTCTAGGATCCTTAGAAGCATCCATTAACTTGGCAGAGGTTGTACATTTCTCAATGCCTGGAACAACAGCAACATCCACCTCCTCGACCTTTAACACACATAAATCACAGCAGTCCAGGACCAGCAAGAAATCTTCACTCCCATGAATCTCAATGTCACAGCAGTTCTTTGAACTAGAAATCCCAGAAGCCTGTTCCCTGTTGCCATGACTACCGTTTTTATCAGAAGTATCATTTTCACCTTTACCACAGACAGCAAAATCATTACATCCACTTTTACTTGTGCAAGCACTTGCATCTGCCACGACGACTGAGCAGGCTTCAGGTGTCGGCACGCAGCAAGCTTCATCAGACCAAGAAGGACTGGCTCCTTTCATCTGCTTACTCTCTCCTTTTCCATGTCTTCTGACAGGCTCAAGGAAAATAACTATGGTGCCTTCTATAACATGGTTTCTAAAGTCCACATCCATGTCTAAAACATAATGTTTTACCAATATGTGGTTAGTGTTGGCCATCAATGGCAGATCATCTGTGGTAATATCTAGCTCCATTTGTCTATGTCTTCCATGCAAAGAAATCTGGCTAAATCTTGCTGTTTCCAATATAGACTCTGCAGCAGAAAAAAATTGTCAGCATGCCATGCTTTCCACTTCTATAAAAACCTGCTATGTACAATAATATTTCCCACTGACAATAAAAAAGTGCAGTGTTGATTTAAATTAGGACTACGAAAATGGGAGCTATGTACACTGGAAAGTATTTGTAATGATAAATAAATATTTTTAATATGGAAAAACCAATATCAATATTAAATTTGTTTGTTATTCATAACAAGGTAACTGCAAAGAAATTAACTTTGCAAACAAAACTAATCTCATTTACACAACCACCAGAAAACAAAATCAGTGAAACAGTACTGCACTTTTGTATGTTATCAATTAAAAGGATCTTCTGCAATATAGAAGAATCAACATGAATTTATTGCAGCAATTCAGTTGATATAATCGATTGTCTAATTTATAATTTTCTTATGTGTAATTTTAAAAAGTGTGACTTTGGGTGTGTGTGGTGTATGCTTTTCCGTCAGATTTGACTCATGCAACTACAAAGACAAGTATATGCAGTTTCTTGACAACATTTTCAGAAGTGGTTCGTCATTGCCTTTTTATTTTTTTTCTTTAAATGTAAGTAATAAGCATGACTGAAAGCTAAATAGGCTCTACTGTTTCCTATCACTTTTCAATAAAATTTGACTCCTGCAACTACACAGACTACATTACCTCTCTTGAGTGATTACTGTAATGTAGTTTTTACATTACTGGTTATGTTCCCATATTGTTTCACCATTGTTGAATTACAAGAAAAAAAGTCTTGGATGACTAGGAAATAATAAACATTCTTTTGAGATTGTACGTACTTGAAGACTTCTGAAATTTATAGCTTTACATAACCCCAATATATAATTCCGTCTAGTCCTCAATTTACAACAGTTCGTTTAGTGACCATTCAAAGTTACAACAGCACTGAAAAAAAGTACTAATAAACATTTTTCACACTTATTTTGTAGCATTCCCATGATCATGTAATCAGAATTCAGATGCTTGGCAACTGGTTCATACTTTAATGGCCATTGTTGTGTCCCAAGGTCAAGTGATCACCTTTTGTGACCTTCTGATAAGCAAAGTCAATGGGGAAGCCAGATTCAGGTTACAACCAGGTTACTAATTTATTGACTGCAGGGATTCACTTAACAATTGTGGCAACAAAGGTCGCAAAATGAGGCAAAAATCACTTAACAGCAGAAACATTGGGCTCAACTGTGGTTGTAAATTGAGGACTACCTGTAGTGACAATCCCATTTTCATCTAGATTAGAAATATTTCACAAGAAAAAAGAAAGGACTTTTAATTCAGTGTCAATATTTACCTACCTGAGGGGATAAGAACTGTTGATTAAGTTGATTCCACAGTTAATTACTGAACAACTGCCATCCATGCGTTGTTAATCGGTACAGGTAGTCCTCAACTTATGACCCCAATTGGGACCAGAATTTTCACAGCTAAGCAAAGTAGTGAGTCACAATGATTTTACTTTTTTTTTTTGACAAGGTTAAGTGAATCATACAGTTGCTTAAGGCCCGGTTCCACTGCACTTACGGATGCAAAGAGGATATAAAACGTTAAAAAAAGCTTGCCATCCGTTGGAAAATGCTATGCATC